>JBAMYA010046154.1:0-11201 GCA_037176975.1 Arrhamphus sclerolepis | reverse complement strand
ATAATAATAATAATAATAACAATAATAATAATAATAATAATAATAATAATAATAATAATAATAATAATAATAATAATTTCTGAGGGGCACCTCACATGATGGCATTTAATAACCAGCAACATAACCACTAGTTAAGTTTTCTTTAGTTGATTATTATTATTTTATTTTCCTGCAGTGTGTTTAGCCTGCTTGTCACTTAGCCAGACATTCTGACAGCGGGCCTAAAAATCGCTGTCCCTGTCATGGACTGACTTCCTTGTCCGTGTGGAGTTTGCACATCTGTGTGAATCACAGTGGGGTGCAACGACGGCGCTACAGGGGTGGAACAAACTGGCTGTGTTAATGAAGTTCAGTCCCAAAATTCACAACAATGCTTTTTTTTCTTCAAAATGCCACAAAAGTTTGGACATGGAAATTTTAGTGAGACTGTACAATGTACTTTTTTTTTTCAATTAAGTCAATTAAGGAGTGGAATCAAATAATACAAATTTACTATCATCTTACCTGACATGTTTATTTTCACTTGCTATTCACTTCCAGTTTTACTTGTTTGGTTGATTTTGGGTAAAAAATTCTCATATTTAAAATAGAACATGACATCATAAATGGACCCTTTGACAAGTCTGGTCTATTGCATCTTTTAAATCTCATTTTTCAAGCTAAACAGGATGAGGGGTCCTTCCTCGTTTGCATCTGATGCAAAAATAGGCTGTGGAAATGATGAAAGAACATTCTCACTCAAGTACATTACTTTGACATATGTGCTATTCCACAATTTGTGTCCATTTGCACAGATAAAATGTTTGCTATTTTTATGGCTACTTTGCAGTTTAACTTGAGACCACACTGAAAGAAATGTTTATCTAAAACAAACATAAGAAGAGATAAGAGGCAGAAGTCACTCTCGCATGCCAGCACTTTCTGCAGCTTCTTTATCAGTTTCAATTGACAGGCTGTAGTGAGTACATTCACAGCAGTACTGTCAGGAATCCTTAGTCAACGTCTCACTGACGGCTGTCTCCAATTTTCATGACAGACACGATTATCAGGAAATTTCTGTCTTCATTTTTCATCCCAGATGGATAAACATGGTCCAAGAAGGCACATAAACATGTACAGGCGCGCACACAAACATAAACACAGTTTCCTTATGGGATCACTTTCCCATTTTTCTTTCCTTCTTTATGTGTTTTCTACAACATCAATCCCAGCCTTCCCTCCGCAAACCTTTTTCCAGCCACATTAGGAAGAAGCACACAAAGGGAGCGACTGAGGAGAGGACAATCAAGGACACGGACAGTAATTTTGACCTGAGGGGAGGAAAAAAAACTAAAAACTAAAAAAAAAAAAACTATGACATAAACAAAAACACCAGAAAGCATGAAAAGTTGTTAACAGTTCCTCTTTAAAAATAATGGACTATTGTCTGGATGTCAGCAAAGTAGTACTCTCTGTCAACACCACATGGAAAGTTCTTGTGTTATGGAAACCAAAGAGGAAATGAGAAAAGACAAGAATACAAAGAGAGATTAGCATGTTTATTTGTCATGTGAAGAAAAACTACAGTTTCAGAAAGCTACACGTTTTTTTCTTTTTCTTTAGTCTTAGACCTACTGTTACTTTTTAATATACAGCACAACACCATGTAAGAAATATCTCTCTGACAAAAGCTTTTTTAGGATTAAAAAGGTCACGGAAGTGGCAGTTAGTTTTTGTTTTCTTAGCTATCTCAATGTCATTTGAATTTTCTCAATATGTAAAATACAGATAATGTGCAATCCAGTCTCAAACCCCATTTTTGGAAATCAGTGCCATCTTTAATGTGGCCATATTATGTTTTTCTGTTTTCTGACTTATTCATGGTCTTATAATGATAAATAATCATCTTTGATGTTACCCGAGGATCAATAAATAAGGTAAATGTATATTTCAGTGCTCCTATGAACAAAACATTTGGTTTTGAGAGTGCTCTAGTCTGTTTTAAGACCGGCCCTCTATGACATAATTGAGGACAGAAGTTCCTTGTATGGTACCATTTCAATGGTATAATGTGTCCACTTATTTTAAAAGCTGAAATTTTCGACCACACACTTAGGATCAAATATGTTTCTTTTTGTTTGTTTATTTGTTTGTTTTCCTCTCAGGCAATCTGCTGGTACTTCTTCCAAGCATTTTGCTTTTGTTCCCAAAATGTCTCCAAAGAAATGGGTTTTTAGTTTTCAGGGAAAGAGTTGCTTTACAATGGCTCGGAAGATGATTTATTTATTTTATTTATTTATTTATTTTCCCCAGGCTATCGATGGAGAATTCGCTTTTTTTACTACACTTCACAGAGGACTATTTTATGAACATGCCACAGTGTTTGCCATATTTGGTACAGTGACCATTACTGCAGTTTCTCACAATTTTATCCTCTGTATTATCAAGAAAAAAAACAAACAAACATAAATTCACTTATAATACCAACTGTCTAGGGACCTATAAAGAAAAGCATCTGTACACACAGCGATAGAGAGAAAGAACATTGTATGATGTGCATAATGCGTGTTGCCCACACTCATGTGACCCAGCAAGTGTGGTTCACACGTGCAACAACCAAGCAGCTTAACAGAGCTGAAGCATTACTGCAGGTGGCATTCACTGCCACCAGTAAGTGAGAGCACTGAAACTTGCAGGGGTTTTGTGGCAGGCATTAGCTCTGCCCATTGGCGAGCCTCCAGGAAACTGACCAATCAAAAAACACCTCAGGAAAAGCCTCTCCTTGTGATTCCCAGTTTTTGACATTCTGAAGTAATTATGGGTTTTTAAAGTTGCTGTATGGGTGCATAACTACTCTAGAGGTTCTAGAGATTGGCCACATTTAGCATCCTTTAATTCTGATTTTAGGTTTCTTCCACTGTTTGAAGAACTCAGCTGCACTCACAACAAAGCGCTACTATACTCAGTCTTTGTATTTAAAAACACCGTATGCCATCTGTCTCAGCACAGGCTGCTACCTGTGTCCATATTTCAGAGTCTGTCAGAGTCTTCAGCCGTCTCAAGCAACACCTGCTAGACTAGACACACTATTGGGTCAACATAAACGCTGTGATCCAAAAAGAACTCCCAAAGTATGCCCTAATGCTCTCTTAATACACCTTACAGGCATTAGACAATCTTCTTTCATCAGGTTGTCTGGCAGAAAAACTGTCTTGTGGAGAAGTTTCAAAATGTGGCACTGCTCCTCGTCAGATTGACGTCATTCACAGACCTGAGGCGTTGGGTTCAGACCTGTTGGGAGAGCAGCAGCAGCTTCAGAATGATATTCCACAGACTTTAATATAGCTATTTTTAACTTTATGCTTTTCAGTGGGAGAAGCAGCTGAACGGCTCAACACATCAGAAACTCAAATCAGCTCGTGCCTGGACGGTTGTTCCACCAAATGTAAGCAATAGCTGGATCGAAAGGCACATTTGGAGGAGCAAAGAAATCTACTCAGGTTTCAGCTGTCCACAGGCAGCCCTCTGCTACTCTGGGGAGTAGCAGAGCCACCCTCACACCCGGAGAGCACATGAGAGCTGTCGGGTTAATCCCGTTTCAAACAAGCTAAGTTTAACCCTTGTCAACCCTACCACCAACGCTGCTGGTCCCACCACCCAAAATGACATATCAGGACTTTTCACAGATACACCTCTGTAGATACAAGGGTGCAATTAATTTATAAAGCATCACATATTAATAAACTCAAATGATCTCTTTTAATAACATAAAAGATTTCCGAGTGTTGTTTGTTTGGAGTGCTCCACATGTAAGCAGCTGTGTCAATGGTCACGCAGCCGTGTTGACAGCTGAAGGCCTGTTGTTCCATAAAACGATATATGCAGCCTTTCAGTTTAATGATTTGTATAACTATTATGATCTACACACAAATACACACAGAGCAGGTGATGTGTATGGGAAAAACGTTATCACATTTCTCTCATGGACGTCTTTGAAGCTGCATATATGCAAGCATGCATATATTACCAGAAAAGCCAGTAGAACTTTGCTGGAGCCAACAGTGTGTGAGTGATAGCCCACTCCTCCCCCTACCTTATATCCATACACTCATAACTCTTTAATAGAGCCACTGGCTTCTTGGAAAATAAAAAAGATGTCTTGTTTGGCCATACTGGGGGAGGACTAATATAACTTACTTTATGTGAGTTAATACAACTTTCAGGTAAATTTTAAAACATGTCAAGGGGTCTTCGCTTGTAACTCTCTTAAATATTCAGTTTCACAGTTCCACTGTTAAATCAAACATGAGGAAAGCTACAGAATGTTGAATGAAAAGTGACCCTGAGCTTGCTGACCTTGCCTGTTTCTCACTGAATATGTGTTAGCAGTAGCACAACCTAAATGTTTGATTCAATGAAATTCTTTTTTCATTGCCACACTGTCCACATTCGTCAACTCACAAATTAAAACTCCTTTCACTTAGCCTGGTGAAATCCCAAATTTTATGGAACCCTTGAACGGAAAATACAGGCAGATTTACAAATAGTTGTGTTTGTAAAAGACATGATACGAAGCAAATGGATTACAAGTTGTTTTGAGAGAAAACTTCCTTGCAGAACTCTATTTACATACCAATGCATCTATTAGAATTAGCAGTGCAACAAAATAGCTATTCGAACTGATCCGTTTCGGTTCGTTGTCTTTGGTTCAGTACACAGCTTAGCAAGGGCAAGTTTCCAGAAACTGCGTGTGTTTGTATTGCACAGAACAACCACTTTGGTATTAAAATAGAGGAAAAGATAGAAATAGTGGTGCTTGTGGTCACACAGAGACACGTTTCAGAAATAAAGCTTGGGGGGGGGGACCTCAAAACCGAGGTACGTACCAAACCAAGATTTTTGTGTACGTAACACCCCTATTTAGAATACATGTACAATTCTGTTCTCAGATGATGTATTTGCATTCACATGATATGTGAATGAAGCTTCTGTCTTTTAACTTCTGTAAGGAAGTGCAGTTTTGTGTGTATCTGACTGTGTTCTTCTGCCTACAGACTGCTGGCCTGTGCATTTTAGTGAAGCTGCAGACTCTAATTCTTTTGAAAACTACTTG
Organism: Arrhamphus sclerolepis; assembly: GCA_037176975.1. Taxonomy (NCBI): domain Eukaryota; kingdom Metazoa; phylum Chordata; class Actinopteri; order Beloniformes; family Hemiramphidae; genus Arrhamphus; species Arrhamphus sclerolepis. Next base: position 6,109 of record JBAMYA010046154.1, on the reverse strand, counting down.
TCACATTGTTTCACATGTGTGCAAAAGATAACCTGAATTTCAAATGAATGGTGTTACTCAAATGAGTTTTGGGAAGATTAACTTATTCCATGCATCAAAGCTGCTTCGATTCAATCCTGAGTGAGCGGCTCTTCTAATACACTACACCTTCCTCATTGCAGCTCTTTGGATTTTCCTGGGGACATAACGAAAAATTTATTTTAGGGAACAAAGTTAATAGTTTCTCTATGGTAAATCATAAATGTTTTATTCTCAAAGCTTTCAACTAATCACCAGTCCCCCATGTGGCCTGACTGCACACAGATAATTAACAGACCATCTTCCATACTGGCTTGAATGGAGAGTTACATAAATTTTCTCCATCCATCATCCATTTTTCACCATTGTCATTTTTCATCATTGGTACACCATTGTTCCTTACCCACTGCATTGATAGGAACTGCGGTTTTGTGTGGATTAAATTTTCCTTCAGCCTACAATCTATGAAAGATAATAAACAAGCACAGTAGGTAAATGGTTATGATACTATTTCCCAATTAAATGAAGAATATAGGCTGTTTTTCTTAAATATCCTAGTCTCCCGTCTCAGCATGCTAGAATGTATTGCCAACATTATTATATGAAGCCATTTCAGATAAATAACACAGACACTTAAAATAAAATGTTTGGGATTCATGGGCTTTATGTATTTTTTTGTTTTTATTGTTTTATTTTTGCATATAGAGACTATGAAGATACATGCAGCTCAGAGCTCAAGAACAATTTTTTCACAAGATCATTTTTGGACACGTCATTGTATTATTTTATTGTACCACCACTGACCAACATTTAAGACCTGATATTAGGAAATTAATGTATTTTCGGTTTGATACTGTAGCAGATATTAGTCGTAATACTGAGTGCATGTGTGAGCGAGAGTGAATGTGTCCTTGAAAGAAAGCCAGCCTGTTGACATTAACCTTAAACCTTGACTCTGTCAGAGAGGACTAAAGTCACCGGCAATGAAGCACAAAAGGATAGACAAAGACACGAGACAGTGATGAGTGTGGTGTGTGTTCTGCTTCAGTCCCTACACCTGCACCACCACCCCACTGAAAGCAAGAGGTGAACCTCACAGTCTCTGAGGATGGGGGAGGGGCGTGTGCAGAGCCCCACCAAACAGGACCCCTGTTTGGTGGATCAGGATCCCCCATCTGGTCATCTTGAGACTAAATAGGATTATGTGTGAAAGGGTTCCCATGTGGAAACCTGATTCATAGGCTATGTGCACATCAAGACTGCTTATTTGTGGTGAAGTATGTGGTGAGATAGAAATGAGCATGTTTAGACAAATTAATCTATATAATTAAAAGTAATTGTGATTATGAAAGAAAAATAAACTAATTAAGAGATTAAACTATTTACATTAGGGTATAGAAGAATGGTGCAGATCAAACTGTAGACAAAAAGTTGGCCTGTAAAAGTTGATGTCTGTCAAGTTGTATTGCATCTTTAAATAACACATTCTTCTTCGAATCAGGTGCAAGAGAAGAATGATGCAAGTTTTGCAGAGGTTTATCTTATGAGCTTTGATCTTTATAAAACTCCAAAAATGAACAAACACAATGAAATATCAGCTTTTCAGTATACGCTTCTTTTAGTGGAAGATGTGCATTGTGTTTCTGGTCTGTCACATAAATCTTCATGTTCTTGGCTTTTCTTCCACTGCTGTAGTCTACAGCATCACATTTAGAAGTATCAAAAAGAGTTTTGAAATCTGACAGAAAGATCTGGGACAGTTGCCCAAATTTTCTAAATTGGTTTTGCTGTTGTCTCCTTAGCAGTCTAGGGATGGGCCACATTTAGAAGTATGATTTTTGATTACTAATTAAAATTACTGATAAAAAATGAATTATCCCATTTAATTTTCCCATAATGTTTGTAGAATTTTCATAGGAGGCATGTTTTTGTAATTGACAAAAACTTTCACCAAAACAGAGTTGATCTGAACTGATAATATAAAAATGTAATTATATGTTGTGATTTTAAAATGAAAAAGAGACATGGTGAAATGCAAGAATAGAACCTGAAAATTGAATGTGCTTGCCTCAAAGACACACATTCACACACACATTCACACACACATGTATATGTGTGCTGTATTACCATGAGTGAGCTGCAGGCTAACAGGGCAGCCTGCTATGTAAACCAACTGATGTCACCACCACACTGGATTTGTATCAAAGATGTGCCAAATTCCTGCAAGATAGTTCAGGAATGAAACTCCAGCAGCTGTCTGGACTCTACATGGTTAAATCTATTTAAATCAAGTTGGTTTTAATGGGCTATTTTAAGGGACACAAAGGAACCTTTGCAAATTTAGCTCAGAGGGTCCCCCCATAGGCAAGGCAAGTTTATCTGAACAGCACATTTCAAACACAAAGGAAACTCAAAGGTCTTTACAAAGGCATTAAGATGAAATGAGTTCATTTTAATAAATAAAAACAATAATTTAAACATGTAATAAAATAAAAAAAATAAAACTGATTTGGACAGAAAAAGGATTAAAAACATAGAATAGTAAAAACAGTACAGTAAAATTTGACTAAAGGATTGTAGAGGAATGTAAAGGAATGTAAAGTAGAGTTTTCAGTTTAACTTTAAATGTGTCTAACTGGAGGTTCTACCAACTGAAAAGTAGTAAATCAAAAGCATTTGACCAATAATTAGTTTCAATGAAAAGGTCAGTAACATGACTAGATATAAAAGGAGCAGGAAGGCAAAGCCTCTCTTATGTAAAATTGGGGAGAAGTGCACCAGTCTCCAAGAAACTATGTCTAAATAATGTGGAACTATTTCCCTTGACATAAACTACAAAGACTTGGAAGACCCTTCTGTCTACAGTGAATGATATCAAAAATAAAATAAAAAATATTCAGAGAATAGGGAGATCTGGAGATGCAGGAGGGTAAATAAAAGTTTTAGAGCAATATGTTCTCATCCAATGTCTCCTTCAAGGAAGGTCTTGCATATTTCAGCAAGACAACAGTGTAGTTTCATAGGTGAAGAATTTATCTGCTGAACTGGCCTGCCTGCACTCCAGACCTTTCACCATTAAAAAAAAAACAGGCACACTTTTTATTAGAATTAACATTGTATTCCTTTAAGTTAAAGTGAAACCATATATCGCTCCAACCAGTGCGTATGTGCCATGTTTACTGGTGCTCAAAAATGCATTGACTTGTAGGCTCTGAGTCTAAGGATAAGGGTTTTAAGTTATTCATCACTTCTGTCATCTCACTGTCGGTATTGTTTGTATTATTTTCTGCAGTGATTACGTCTCAAACCTAGACATCTACATATAAGTATTTGATATACAAATAAGTAGAACTCCACGAACCAAATCTTAATAATCTTCAGATGAAGCAGCTCAACATTTATCAAAAAGATTTTAGATTTCTTAGACTACTTTTTTTCTACAGCTTATCAACATCAGAAGATGTTACAGCTCAGCAGCTGCGTTCAGTTAGACTATTTGTAAAGCTTGTTTGATGAACTTATATAACTTTGTTTATACCTAATACTGCACTATTAAAGTAGATAATAAATGTTAACATTAGTGTTTTCTTATTTACAGATTTGAGTCTGTTCAAGGCAGAATGAATTTATGATAAAAGAAAAAAAATACTTTACATTGCTAATAGCTTGAGCCTTTAAAATTTCTTGGAGTTTGTTTGTACTTTTACAGCGCATCCATCATTTGGCTGCCTGTAGGGGATCTATTTTGCTGCTCCATATGCTTCTCACACTCAAATGGTTACAATGCACAGCAGCCCAGGTTCATATCCTCTTCTAGGCTTTGATCTCTTTCACAACTTTAAAGCAATCTCACGCAGACCACATTAAAATCTTAGTAATGTCAGCAAAGGGAGGAAGTGCCGTCCAAAGTGAATCGTGCAGGACTCTCATATGTGCATATATCAACACAGAGTGAAGATGAAGAGCCCTTCATATTCACTTTCCTACTAAAAGGAGTGAGTTTGATGTGTGGGAGCTGAATGTGAGCAGGAGGGAGGGTATAGTCGGAACACACTTTCTGTTGTAAGTGTTTTCACCTTACAGTGACTGCTCTGTTAAGGCATTTGGCTTCAGACTAACATACATGGTGACAATGAAGTCTAATGAGAGCTGCCGTTAATTTATGTTAAAAAAAAGTTGTATTTATTTTGAATTACAGTGAAAACATGGAAAAGCCCACTTTGGCAGATAATATAATCATGCATTTGCAAAAATCATGGAGTTTTGTCAAGATGTTTTCATCCCTTAAAATAGCTGCTGTTGCATAGATTTCCTGCCTTTTTATTTGAACAGCTTATGTTTTACCACAGCATGGCTCACTGCGCATGCAATTTATGAAGTATTAGAGGCGCCGGGCAAACATTTGGAATGCCAGGTGGAAGGAAGTCACAAGTAAGTCTACTTTGGGTCCTTTTCTTTTTTTTCCCCATTTCCATTACATGTATTTTCAGACTGTCAATGTGCCTGTGAGTGATTTTTGGCACGCTATGCTAAACTGGTGAACTTCCTTGTTCCTGTTACACTTATTCATTTTCATTGTGGGTTTTTTTTTTGGAATGGCATAGAAGAATGTTTAATTTCCTACCTCAACCTGTGGCAAAAACCATTTAGAGGAACGTGAGAGAAAGACAATGGCCAGGCAATAATTCTGAAATTTAAAATGCTGACTTCATTGAAACATCAGTTGTAACGTGACAAAGTTCATCTGTCTTGATACTCGAAGCTGAAGCTTCTCTCTTGCTCATGTACAATTCAGGCCACGATTAAGGTTAATTTATTTTAGCCTTTAAAGATAAACTGTATAAGACTACTGCATGTAACTGCGGAGTCATTTAACAGTCTTTATCAGTGTTTTAAACATGTATACAACAAATAGTAAAATGTGAAACTTTTCTGTATACAAATTATTGTAAAAGTCATTTTCTCAAGGTGCTGTGTAACAAATTAGATACTAAATAAAATAAATAAATTATAATGACATGTGCAACTGGAAAAGTGAATGCAAAACTAATCCTGATAGCCCTAACAAATGAGTTTTATTGTCAAAAATCTGGTCAATAAATAAATTAAAAAAAAAAAAACAAACAAAAAAAAAAACAAACAGCAAAAGTTAAAAAAAGTCCCTTTTGCTTTATATAAATTAGCCATCATAAATTAAACATAACAATTAACTTGAAAAAGAAAAAAAAAGAAAGAAGTGTTGCAGAGAGATATGCATTTCTGAAATCTCCACATATGTATGAATGAAGTTTTCTGTTGTCTGGCAAGAACTGGGATGATAACATCGCAAACAGTGCTGGCAGGAAATAACACTGAACCATCTTGGTAGACTGCATGCAAGAGCTGCCCTCTGTTTGAAAAGAGAAATGCTTGTCTGTGTTCCTTCCTAAATGCATAATGGTGGCATCAACTGGTGGGAAAACATAACCTATGAGGTCAGAGGGCTTGTTGACAGCACAGGTTTTCATTATGCTACCCTTTTGTTCATCTAACGTCGGAAGACATTCCTCTGTTTGTGCACACTTTTATTGTCTAGGCTGCTCATGGCCCCCATGATGTCGATGGCATCTATTCCTATGTGTTATTGTTTACGTGCAGTAGTTTGCAGCAAACTATCGCTCTACCTGACTCCAAAACGATGGGGAAGTATTGGAAGGAAATACAAAGACAAAGAAGCACAAATCTACTAATCACATTTCTTGCAGTTCGTGAGTGTACGGTTCACACCTACAGTGCTGCAATGACATTGTTTAGATCCAGGAGCAGAAATCCCCTTTAATTATTTTAGCAGCAGTTCAATTTATAACAAGACAAATCATACTCAGCCACAGCCTCAGTGTGCACCGTTTAACTATATTAGGACTATGTAGAAGTTGGAGTCTGACCCACGTGAAGTGTTACCAAATGCACAGAGAGAAACATACAACCACACAAGCCTCTTCTTCACATCTTTCCCATTTTTCTCATTGATGTGTCTCAAACTATATTTGCAGAAACCCGAAATATGTTTTTAACTAAAACAGACAAACAAGCCACAAATATCTGGGAGAAG
>JBAMYA010046153.1:0-11201 GCA_037176975.1 Arrhamphus sclerolepis | reverse complement strand
GCAGCTGCTTTAAGGTGGAATAACTGAGGTGGAGAGCAGCTGCTTTAAGGTGGAATAACTGAGGTGGAGAGAAGCTGATAGATGTCAGAAAGTCAGGATTTAACAAAAAGACTTTACAACAAGAAGTTGTGAATTTTGTTAAATTCACTGTTTTATAACTAAAATTTGTGATTTTCGGACAGAAAAAAATAAAAAAAGGAATTAGAAAAAATTGAAAATTTTTACAACTTTTGTAATTTTATGTCATAATATTGCAAAAAGTTAATGTTTTCCAAAAAAAAATAGTCATTTTAAGTTAAAAAAGAAGTTACAGTTTTGTGACATTTGTGATTATGAAAAAAAGAGAAAAACTTCTATCTTGCAAACGGAGAAGTTAAAGAAAAACTTGCAGTTTCTTGCAAAAAATCATTTTGTACTAAAAATTGTTGTATTCAAACAAAAGCATCAATTTTATGACAAAAATCGCAGATCTTATGATATTTGAGGCTTTGTGACAAAAAAATTGTGATTCTAAGACATAAAGAAAAAAAAAATTGCAATTTTATATTCTGCTTCCTGTCACAGAACAAGAAGAAAAGTGTCGAGTTTAAAGAAAAAAGAAGAACACTTTTCTCTTCTTTCTTGAATTTCGTTTTGCTTCTGGAGCACTTGAACACCAACACAGAAAGCTCCAACTTTCAGCTCAGCAGTGCCATGCAACAACCTGAGGGGGCGCCACTCAGATCGTTTAGCCAGTGAAAACTTAAATCTAAAGAAAGGGAAACTCTGCATCGCAGAAAAAAATCCCAGTGAACGAAACACTGAGGTGTGTTTGAAAGAAGCTAATCAGCTGACTAATTGTTTGAGCACCGACGGCCAAATACTTTATAGATTTATGGCGAGTAACACGACTGAAAGGCAGAACGACAACAATGCAGTCAGACGTGAAACGTCAAAGTCCACCACCCTCTTTCTCTTCATTGGCTGATTAATAATGTTGTAAATAATATAATAAGGAAAATAATATAATGAGGCATTATGTTCAGATTTGACAGCTACAGAGAGAATGATGCAGCCGAACCCTCGAATGACTATTTCTGTCTCTAGATCTCAGTTTTGTTCCTTGACGAGAACTTAAGAGCAACCAGCGGAAGCAGAGCCAAAAAGGAGTGTTTAAAATGTTAGAAAAACAAGTTAGATAAAGGCTCACTCAATGATGTAACACTGCTTTCAATGAGGTGCAACGCTCTGGCGTGTATCTGCTGCCCTCTAGTGGACAGAACTTTGAACGACAACAGATTCAACCTCAGACTTCACATTTCAGCTTTATTTTCTCGCTTCCACCACCTGGATCCTCCATATTTACCACAGCCTAGCATCCCCCTATCCCTTTAACAAAACTGAGGACCTGTTGATGGAGTTTTGAGGGAGGAATGTTGTCTAATTATTGTCTGAAACAGGAGCTGCTCTTCTTTGTCTTCTAAAACAGCGTTAAAACGGGCCTTACACATTATAAATGACCCGAGTCTCCATCCTGCTGCTGAAACATCTGATGATGTTAACTGATTAAATGCACGACATCTTTCCACAAGCTGCGATGTGTCTGAACAATGCTTCAGATGCACTTTACAGGAAACTGTCTTTTATTGGTTATTTATTATTACTACTTCTTATATGTGTTAATGCTACATGTGGAAATGTGTCAAGAAGTTATATTTTAACCTGTGTCTTTGTGGTTGTTGTTAAATGTTAACAAGTGCAGTATAGCTGTTTGCAGCTGTGTTCCAGTGTGGTTTAACTGCTACAAATAGCAATAATCTTAATCTAATCTAATCTGATAATCTAGTGTGAACACATTTAAACAAAGGATTAATGTTTCTCTTAATTATAGGCACTGATGTCATGTTCTGCTCACAGACATGGGCAACTTGGTTTTTTCTCCAGTTAAGTAGAAGAGGGGTATGTTAACTTTGTGAAGGTATGTTAATTTATCATTTCTAATCTCTATCACTTCTAAACCAAAACGTTTAGGTTTCTTTAAACCAAAGAGCTAATGCTGGAAACTTCTAGGATTAAGTCATGACATAGCTATTAGTTCAAAAAAATTAGTAATGACAAAAAATTTTAAAATTCTGACTCTCATTATGATATTATCATTGTGATTTACTAAATTATGCTAATCTACACCCACAAACAGTGAATGAACATCAGTGTGAAATGAATTATTCTGCAAATATAGTTTTCTAGGTATTATACTATAGATAGTGTAATACCAAGTACATAATGTATATGAACTAATACGTGTTTGTATACCAGACAGGTTCCCTGCAAAATAATCTAACACAGCTAATCTCATAGTTCTCATAGTTCCCATAGAAACCAGTTGTCAGACGTTGGTGAGGATACCTTGTGAAAAGGTGATGGTGTGGACAGAGAACTGGTACCATGATGGACTGGGTCCATGGAGCAGGAGGATTGGGACTATGGTGGACTGGGTCCATGGAGCAGGAGGATTGGGACTATGGTGGACTGGGTCCATGGAGCAGGAGGACTGGGACTATGATGGACTGGGTCCATTAAGCAGGAGGACTGGGACTATGATGGACTGGGTCCATTAAGCAGGAGGACTGGGACTATGATGGACTGGGTCCATGGAGCATGAGGAATGGGACTATGATGGACTGGGTCCATTAAGCAGGAGGACTGGGACTATGATGGACTGGGTCCATTAAGCAGGAGGGATGGGACTATGATGGACTGGGTCCATGGAGCAGGAGGATTGGGACTATGGTGGACTGGGTCCATGCAGATGGACTGGGATCATGTGGCATGTGGACTGATAACATGATGCAGGTGGACTGGGACCATGGAGCCTCCACTGGTCCTGATAAATAAACAGCACATCAACAGCACCAGTTACACATATTTAAATCAAAAAGAGCATCAGTATCATCTCTAGATCCCCTCAGATGTGAACCACTTCAGTTGAACCTGACAGCTCTCTTGCTGCTGATGTTCACTTAATCTATTAAAGATCAAAACAGAAGTTTCGCCGTTTTTCGTCTCATGAGGACGTTTATGGGACTTCAGGCTCGAGCCGAGCATCGTGGTCAGCAGGCCACGCCCACGAAGTAGCGACCGCCATGTCTAATTTTAACGATTTTTTTCCCTCCGCCATATTGTTAATGAAGCTTCACCCAAACGACGAAACATTTATTAAAAAAACAGAGTCCCAAAACTCTATATTCAACTTAAAATGATCAACTTTAGAGCAGAAATAAACACGCGTACAGTGAAGAAGGGTTTTAGCCTGTATAGATTTTATATCGTCGCAAGGTCGCCACACTGCCACCGTCGCTGTTGCCAGATTCGGTGGGTCTCCGCCCAAATTGGCTTCGTTTGAGCACGCTGGAGTACTGTTGTGAAGCTTCATATGATTATGACGTGGATTCCTTTATAATAAAAAATAGAGGAAAACTTGTGATTTTAGTGCAAAAGCCTCAATTTTATGATAAAAGTTGCAAATTTTGTGAGATCTGATCCATCATCCTCCAGCAGTGGTGATTCCATCATTTATATTAGGCATTCTGACAGCACACAATGACCTGTCCACCAGAGGGCAGCATCACCACATGAGTGCTTTTACATTACAAGCTCTGACATTGCAACGTGAAAACAAAGACGACCTAACTGGGTCAGTGGACGACTGAATGTCAGGAACAGGTACTAGGACATGAAACCATGCACATTCAAAACTGTCTTTTTCATTCCTAAAAGCTTTGTAGTCACTATCTGGTCAGGGACCCCAGTTCTTCTCCTGGTTCCTCTGGATGAAAATCTAATTCCAGAAGACATTACCAGAAGAAACTGTGGACATCATTGGATGAACTTATAACCAAATACATCCAAAATGGCATGCAGAGGCATACGAAATGATAATATCAAACAAGAGGAATGTTTTATCCTGGTAATGAGTGGAACCTTTAAAACATCTGGAGATGATGAAAGTTCTCACTGATGACTAAATGTGCTGCATCACAGTGGTCGCAATGAAAAGAGATTAAACGTGTTTGGCTTGAGCTTCAAAACTGAAGTTAAAGTCAGATATTACACTTCAGGTTCCCACAGCCATGCGTGAAAATATCCGACAGACTGCCGCGGAGGTTGATCTGCTGGAAGTCAGAACTCATGTCAACATTTCAGGCCCTCCAGGATCTCATCTTATCTGCTTGTACAGTTGAGCATCATCAGCGTAGAAATGATAACATATCATATATTTTATAAAAATAAAAACAGAAGGGGCCCTGCAGTAAACCAGAACTCAGCTGAGCTGTTGGGTTGTAAACTTGTTAAAAGTGACAGAAAAGGTTCTGCTGGAAAAGAAGGAGTGTAAATAATTAACTCCAACTCCCAACAAGAGTCAACAGTCTGCACTCAGCAGCAGGTCATTAGTCACTTGAAGGCACGTTTGGCCTCTTTGAAGAGCGCTGAAACCACACAGGAAGTTATTCATAAATGATATTTACTCTGCAGAGATCGTTCTGTGGTTCCTTCATGATAAGCAGTCCAAACAGGGTTTCTGTAGATGAGCGTGTTAGATACCAGAGAAGAGAAGTTAAATAAGCGGCACTAGAACATTTGTAGGAATGCAGGCCAATTTAATGAAAAATTAAATCATTGAATAAAATGTAAAATTAAATCAATAAATAAGGAATAAATGAGGAAGTTTAAATCTGAGTCTTAAGGTACTGACTCAAGTTGAGTCTGGCTGCATGTCCACCAGACATGGACCAGTTCTTTGTTTTCTTCAGCCTTTTGTTCCTCACAGCCCTCACAACTCGTATCTCAGGTTCAAACTAACTTACACGTGTCTAAACTTGGGTTTGGCCCAGTTTATGAACATTGGGACATATCTGGCCCACACAGCACTTCCCAAAGCTATAACTGAGCCATGACTGAGCCATAACTGAGCCATGACCGAGTCATAACTGAGCCATAACTGAGCCATAACTGAGCCATAACTGAGCCATAACTGAGCCATAACTGAGCCATGACCGAGCCATGACTGAGCCATGACTGAGCCATAACTGAGCCATAACTGAGCCATGACCGAGCCATAACTGAGCAAACTGAGTCATAACCGAGCCATAACCGAGCCATGACCGAGCCAACTGAGCCATAACTGAGCCATAACTGAGCCATAACTGAGCCATAACTGAGCCATGACCAAGCCAACTGAGTCATAACTGAGCCATAACCGAGCCAACTGAGCCATAACTGAGCCATAACCGAGCCAACTGAGCCATAACTGAGCCATAACTGAGCCATAACCGAGCCAACTGAGCCGTGACTGAGCCATAACTGAGCCGTAACTGAGCCGCAAGTGACAAAGGTAGTCCAGTTTAAGCTGGTCTCACACTGTACCATTTTTACCCAGAGGTTTACATGTGAGACTCGGAGTCTGGTTGGTACTTTGGTTCCTGGTGCTTTCCTTTGTTAAGGTTTCAGGTGACAGTTGCCTGAACGTGTTCTAGAAAGCCGAAAACCGCAGTTTTAGTTTTTCAGATCAGATGATTCAGGTGAATTCTTCACAACCGTCTTGAGTGCGTCCAACCACGTACGGAGACTGCTGGTTTGGTCCTCGCAGAAGCAGTTACTGACTAAATCTGGAGATTTTTCAGGTGGAATTTTGAAAAAGCAATCCGGACTTAAATGGGCGGTTTGGAAAATAAAAACGGGTCAGAGGGTCTGTTGGTTTACTTCATGCAAACAGCAGGTCATTGTTTGACATTAGAATCCTGAAACGGCCTGAAAACCAAACAAACATGCTTCCTTTTCGCTCTGCGTCGCCTGCTGCCCCTCGCTGGTCTCTGAGAGGGAGATTACCGAGTCTGGATGAGTCAGACAGACAGATGTGTCATCAGGTGAACCAGTCTGAGTCCAGCAGCTGAGCCCGTCATCCCCCCTGGTCGACCGTCTGTGTCCTTGTTGCTCTGCAGTCCTTTAATTGTCTCTTCCCACTCCCCGCTTCCATGTCCTGTTTTCAGCCCACTTCTCTTCTGCTGCATCCCCCTTTTCTGATGTGGCTGGACGCTTTTTCCTTTCTTCTTTCTCCCTGAATGAACCACAAATGGATCCTTTTTACCTAGAAGGGCCGTACTGTTGCATATCTATCTATCTGTCTGTCTGTCTGTCTGTCTGTCTGTCTGTCTATCCATCTATCTATCTAAGCTTTTTGTGGTTCAATGTAACGAGTTCTGGCATAAAATATCATCTTAAAATTACAATGTTATTAAGGTCATAAAATTGTGAACTTTGAGATTTTTTTTTGGCTTTCAAATCACAAAATGAATTGTGTCCAAAAAATGTGAAATTTCAAAAAACTGACTTTTTTTTAAACTTTTTTTTTTTTTTTTTACATTAAATTAGTTTATCTTGTTAACTGCAAATTTTGTCTAGCTTTGTATCAGCTTTTTTCTGTAAAATTGTACTCTTTTTTTTCAAATCTGACTGTTTATAACAAAATATTGACTTTTTGAATTTAAAATCATGACTTTATGCCCTAAATAAATATATATATATTTTTTTTAGTTGTGGATTTGGCAAGATCACAACGTTCCGGATTTCCAAAATAAAATTCTCAACCTTTTGTTGTAAATCATGAGTCTTTTTTTGAATTGCTATCTATCAAACTTCTTTATGTAAAACTGTGACTTTTTAAACTTAATCTTGCAGTTTTTGTTGTAAAATACAGTCTTTGGCAAAATTGTGAATTTTAATGTGTGCTATGAAGCAGATCCATTTTAATTTTAGGACAATTATACATCCTTCCAGATCCCATAAACTGATGTGGGGGACGTGTTTGGGTGATGAAAGCATGAAAACATCCCAGTTTCCACTTCGCTTCCCACTAAAACCGTTCTGTGGAGCGCAGCAGTCCTCGTCTGCAGCTACAAATGTGGGCCATGACAGAAAACATCCCAGTTACATAATGGATCTAGGTCAAACAACCCAAAATAAGAAGAGTCTGGACCCAGAAGTAGGACTGGGGGGGCAGAACAGAACAGGGCGCTCACATTTCATCAGGTCCTGCACGTGCAAGACCGCCGCTGCATCAGCGTTAATCCAGCAGTCACAAGATGAAATGTCATGAAAGGGGATCAGGATGACTCCGCAGGTCCGTGCACAGGTTTCCTGCCTCCCGTGTGCTGCTGGGAAGTGATGTGCACGTGTGCGGGGGTCAACAACAGCTCTTTTCATCGCCGCCAGTGCATCCGGGTCAGCTGTGCAGGACAAGCTCGGATTCCTGCAGCTGCTGGAGAAAGTGTGTGCGCGCACACGTGCACGTGCCTGCCGAATGAGGAGATCTCCCTATACAGCCCCGGCAGCCAATCAGCTGCCCCGATCTGACATGAAAACAGGAGCGAAGAAGAAAACAAAGACGGGTTTATGCCAGGAGACGTCTGCTGCTGCATCTGGTTCAGAACTCACCAGTCTGGGTCTGATCTCGGCTTCAAACACGCCTCTGAACCATCTACACCATCACATTACAACAGATCTCCGCCTGCTTCACAGGCATCGCTCATATTCCTGTGAGCATTTTTTTAACATTCAGTATTTTTCTCTTCACACTTCATCGATAACGTTGAGATCCTCTGTTCATCTTTCTTCCTCCTCCTCCTCCTTCTTCTTCCTTCCATGATGATCTCTAATGTCGGGTTCACACTACGACGGGCAGGCAAGTCCAGGCATGTCTGACATGTTCCTGCCCAACACAGCTGATTCCAGTGGATCAGTGGATCAGATCCAGTGGATGACACGTTAACAGACTTGTGCAGAACTGGATGACAAGCTGATGGTGATCCATTCACTTGAATCAGCTGTGATGTGGGAGGGAAACATCTAAGACCTGCAGGACGGCGGAGGCCTGGAGTTGGGTAGCCCTGCTCTACGATTTCACCGTCTCAGATGAAAGATGGTGAAGTGGTGAAAATGTTCCACCGTAGCTCAAACATGGTGACAGAAGATCTGACGATGAGACCAAAGACGCTCGTCTCACATCGTCTCAGGGTGTGACAGCCTGTCGCTGCCTCCATGATCTTTGTTAGCTAACCAACCAATAACAGTCCAACAGTTGGTCCTCCTGAATGAGGAGGTCCTAGAGACCCACATCTGGTCCAACAAAGTTGTGTTCGGTCTCTTTCAGTGGAAAGAAAGCAGCCAGCTGTCCTGAAAAAAAAAACACCAATAAATTATTAAGAAATAAGTGCGTAGAAAGACTAGAAACTGAAAAAAAAGTAAAATATACATAGTTATTAAGAAGTAAATGTGAGTCGATGAGAAAAAACATGAAATATAATAGTTAATATCGAGATTCTGAGTTGATGGTCACAATAAAAAGAACATAAATCAGAACTCTAAAGTACAGGAAATGGCTTTTTTCTCCTCAGTTACTTATCGCTTTTAATTCCTGGGACACAAACGATTTTTTTCAAAGATGATCTTGTTTGTTTTACGGTGAGCTGCAGTTGAAGGATCACTCGTCTCCTCACGCCTTTAACCACAACATCTTTGACATTGACAGTTAAAGTTTATTTCTGGACCGAAGCGCAGAGGAAAAGACGGCGACTCTGGCGAATGTGCAGATCCAGGACTAAACGACGTTTTAAGGATTACAGATGCATGACTCTGCTCAAAAACAATATGTCCAGGGATTTGTCTTTTACTGGACGTGTGTGTTGCTGTTTTATGTGAACATTTGAATTTATTTACATGTAACATAGAGAGAACATCCTTTCTTCTCAGGTAAACCTCTAAATCCAGACATCATCTACACCCACTTATTCCTAAATTAAGTTCATTAACCCGAAGAAAAACCGCAGTCATCTCCATTAACTTTAACTATCTACATTACCAACTTTATTTCATAATCAAATCTTTAAGCAAAGGTTTGTGTCAAAAGGTCTTGATTTAGCAAATGTTTGCAAAAGATTTTACAAAAAAATTGCAAATTTTTGTCAAAATGTGATTTTTGTGAAATTTCTTTAAAAACAAAAATAATGACTTTTGGACAAAAAAGTTGAAATTATAGAAAAAATGCAATGTATTACTTTTATGTCAAATTTTGCAGAAATTTGTAATTTTAAGTTAAAAGGCTAAATTTTGTGACATATGTTTAAAAGTCTCTTAAAAAAAGGAGTTTTTAAAAGGTCTTGCGCTTTCAAAATTTACAAAAAAAAAGCCCAAATGTTTTTTTAGAAAGATTTGATATAATACAAAACTGATTTTTTTATGATGAATTTTGAAATTTCTGTGAAATTTGAAATTTTATCACAAAATTAATTTCATGAAAAAAATGATTATTAAAATTTGCCATTTTACAATTTTACAGACTACAGACAGATTTTACTAGAACAAAATCCAAAATTTTATGTTGAAAGTCAGAAGTTTTGTGAAATTTGAGGGTTTTTTTATGGCAAATATACCTAATTTTTCTCTGACCGACTTCAGGAACCAGCACCAATCTGACAACATCGTTTGGCTGAGGAAGTAAAGAACAACCGACCTTTTGATGGTAACCATGGTGATGATGCAGCTCTGGGTGGACCCACCATTATTTCAACAACGGCTAGTTATTTTAGCTTCACTGACTTAGCTTATGCTAATCTATGATGCTAATTAAGTTGACTTAAAATTAATTGTGGTGAAATCTGTCCAAACATCCTCATTTTCATATGTTGCTATGGAAACAACATCTGAAACAAGCTCTGTCGGGGCCTTCTTCTTCAACCATTAATGATCCACACAAGATTAAGAGAATAAGAATAAAACTAAAAATCAGGAATGGCGCCGCCCTGGTGGCAGAATGTTGTTTTACCTCTAGAAATGTTTTTCTTTTAGATATCTTGAGATTTTTGCACTAATTCAAAAACATTTTCCTGAAAATCAGCCGCTTCCACACGTAATAAAACAACTGTTGCCACGGTTACTCATTATAACAGGGAATGAAAAACGCCAGATTTGTCCAAAACAAAACAAAAAAAGAATCCCTTCAGGAGCACGGTCTCTCATCTGGTGTCCTGGACCCAGTTTCATTGTTTCTGATGGCACATCTGTTAGCTGAAAATAAGATATATTGTTGAATTTATTTCTTAGCACTTATGTTTATGATCTGATAGGAGCCTTTTAGGATTTAGGATGCGTTCCGCTGTATTTTTCAGCTGTAAACATGTTTTTGTTATGTAACGTGGTTGATAAATAACTGGATAATACAATATAAAAAGCATTATTAGTAAACTTCGTTAGCTATCAGCTTCTGAAATCTCTTGGCGCTGTTTTGTTTCAGAAACACATGACTTTTATAAGAGCTGAATTATCCTGCTGCATGATACCATCAGCTCTGAGGGTGTAAATAAAGTTGCTAACAGAGTCAGAGTGTGTCAGAGCCACAAGTGATCACAGTTGATTTGTTATCAGCCGTCCTTCCCAGCGACGCCTCTGATCCTCTTAGGCTCCACAGCTCAGGCAGCTACGTGACCTTCAGTGCAGGATGGACCCACGGAGACGGTTGCACAACAGCAGCTGACCCGAGACCGCTGAGGAGGTCCTGCTCATGCAAACCTGCACCGGACCAGCTTCACCTCCGTCTAGCTTATCAGTCCGCCGAGGGCCGAGATGACGCTTCATGTGAGCTCGTCAGAGCAGAAACGACTCAGAGAGAAACCACAACACAATAAGAGAGGCTTATTACCAGAACTGCTGAGAAGAACGAGGAGAGACTGAAGCCTGGGTCCTCCAGAAGTTCCAGATGAAGACTTTATGTCTGAAAACCACCTAGTTTTGATCCAACTTTTCTTTAAAAGTCAGAACTTTTGTCATAAAATATTCAGAAGAATTTTACAGCTGGAAATGAACAAAACTCTGACAAACTTTCAAATTAAAAATTGTGCATTACATTATTTTTTGTTGGAAAATACTGACCTTTGCAAAATTGGAGCTTTTAGACATAAATGATGACTTCATGTCCCAAAACATTCCTGTGTGACGGTTCAGGTTTTAGTTTTGGGTTTTTCAGTGTTGGTGCCTGTTTCTGGTTCTGTCCTGCTTTTAATTTGAAGTCCTGTCATGTTCTGCTTGACTTTCCTCGTCCCTGTGTGTGTGTGTGTGTGTGTGTGTGTGTGTGTGTGTGTGTGTGTGTGTGTGTGTGTGTGTGTGTGTGTGTG
>JBAMYA010046152.1:0-11204 GCA_037176975.1 Arrhamphus sclerolepis | reverse complement strand
TCTGCTGGAGCCTATCCCAGCTCACTTCGGGTGAAAGGCAGGGGTACACCCTGGACAGGTCGCCAGTCCATCGCAGATGTTCATTTCAGTGCAAGTTTAATATATATTTATAGTGTTGTCGCAGTAAATGTTCCCAGATATTTATTTCACATTTAACACTGGATTAGGTCATGTGCTATTTTAAATTTTCATATGTACCCTTTTTCCATTTCTTTTGAATCCCCTTCTTTTATTTAGCCTGTTTTTTTTAATTTACATGACACCACACACTTTTTTTTTTTTTAACTGGTAGGTATAAATCTATTTTCATATGTTGAGAATGATTGCAACTGCAGCAGATGTGTGTGTGTGTGTGTGTGTACATATGTATATGTGTTATGTGTGTGTGTATATGTATATGTGTTACATGTGTGTATATGTAATTTTTTCCTCCACACAGGGTGAGGGTCTTTAGCAGTGGTCGGCAACTGGCTGAAATTGGCCTGCCACCAGTAATATCTGGTCCACCAGATGACACTTATAAACCAATAACAAACTTGGCTCAAAGATCATATGAATACAATAAAAGAAGAAAGTTCTTGACTTTGGACCCACACCAGATTGTGGTGGGAAATTGGGACGTCTGTGCTCCGCTCTTGAAATTACAGAGCAAAAAAAGGAAATTACTATTTAAATAAAATCAAGTAACAATACTGTATGACTGTTAAAAACTTAAAAGGCCACTCACTTAATGGGGAAACTGGCATCTCCCTTCTGTTACAATCTTTTGTTACATGTTACATGGATGTAACTTTAATCCACAAGTTCTCCAGATTTTTGTGCGTTAGGCGGTTCCTCCCGTGTGTCTCAATGGCATTCATTAAAGAAAAGCTCAACTCATAAGTATAGGTAGAGGGAAATATCAACAGCACATAAAAGGCAAGTTTAATACACCTGTCCTCTTCTGAGCATGAGATCCAAAAATCATCCACAGATTGCGCTCTGAGCACATCACTGACGAGGGAGCTTGTTTGAAAAGCGATAAACTTAAGCTGAAATGGACCGTCATCCAATAAGGGGATTATTATTTTTTTTTTACTCAGGGAGGACAAATCTGCACTTTGGACAGTGTCTGGTCTTTAGGGATCGCCAACATTCGCTGACATACCCGGACGATATTCTCTATGAAGAAGGGAATTCGTTAGCTTTGTCAGCTGATCGGGCCAGAAGTTTGAAATATCAGCCAACGTAGCAATGCTCTTACGATCAAGCAGATAATGTGCCTTGCTTTGCTTAGATATGTTGCCAGTGGACAATTTATGTATTCCATCAGTGATGCTGAAGATCTGAGCAAGAATACTGTATGTTGGATGATTCGCAAGGTGGTACTTGCTCGATGTAACCTGTTGGATGCATTGTCATTTTCCCTGGCCCTGTAATACAAATCAAAGAAGGGTTTTATGCAATCGCGGGTAAGTACTAATATCAAAATAGGTCTAATGTGTGACCATACATTAGCTGAAGTGAGGATAATAATTTTCCCTAGATTTCCCAAGAGTAATAGGAACCACTGACTGCACTCAAATTCCAGTCATTTCAGACATTCCACAGGTTAATTATCATCTGTAACACAGATTGAAAGAGCATTTAGAGAAAAAATAATTTACTTACGCATTTACCCGATCAGCACATTTTGTTACCAACAAGCCTGCATGCTTCATTGATGTGTTTGATTTCCCTCTTAAAGTTGATTTCAATTCATCAAAGCTCTGCATTATAATGGTGCATTCTTCTTGAGTAAAGTAAGGTGATTGCATCATCATTGAAAACGGTGACGCACGAAACAACATTCACTTTTATGTGAACGTCCACAAACTCCAGTTAGGTTGACACTGGTTCAACAAATCCACCTAACAATCAGCGTCGTAGTAAGTCGTACGAAACCAGGTTTTCTCAACCCCAGTTTAGAAAGTGGACCTTGGGTTACATCTGAGTAAGTTAACCAACTTCGTAGTAGCTACAGGCCTCAGGAATTACTGGGCGCAGTCTGCAGAGCTCCTGCCAACTCACTGATTCTCATCTGCTGTCATTAGACAACGCAGTCTCACTCCCAACTCGTCATATATTGACGCTTTGGTGTTGCGCTTCACATGTTGACGCAGCGGGTACCCCTTTCGCGACATTTTTGACGAGCACGTCCAGCATCGCATTTTGACGCATCGGGCATCCTCCACCCCAACTGTCCTACTGCCTAACCCTCATCATATTTTTACCCCCAACCCTCCTCTTTTCCCTCTCCCCCACACCCTAACCTTCCTACAGCCTAACACTCATATTTTTACCCCCAACCCACCGCTTTTTCTTACCCCCCACCGCCCTATCACCCAGCCACCCCCACCATCAACCCCCAAAACTCACCCACAACCCCTGCGTCAATTAATGACAAAAAAGGGGTACCTTTCGCGTCAATCTGTGACGCACGGGGTTGTTGCCCAAGCGTCAATACGTGACGGTAAGGGAGTGAGAATGTGTTGGATTTTTCATGGCTATTACATCTCTGTTTTGGGCAAGACTAACTGCATATTTGGCAGAGTGCCTTTGTTGTAATGATTAACTCGTTTTTTGTCGGTATGCAGCTGAGGTTTTCAGGATATTATCTTCCTCATAAGAGCCACAGTGAACCGAAGCATTATTCCAGGCGACCTTCAGGGCTGCCAGTGAGTGAGCGCTGTCTGACATTGGCCAGGCACAGATTGCATTACATCATTTCCAGATTCTAAAGGTGCAATAAAACCATTACATTCTGATAAATTTTGGAGTTCAACTGCTAAAGAAAAATGTAATCCAGCAAGCACCTGGATACCAAAACTGGATGTCCACCTAACAAGCAGATATCTGAATATGTCTGTCCAGCCCCAGAGATTGTAGACATGCAGAAGCAACTGATGTGTTTGGAATTTTGTGGTCTTAGTAGAGGGCTCTCAAACACAAATGCACAAGTTGGGAACACATGAGTTTCTACTTAAATCATGCTTAAGATCAAAATTTATCATAAGTCAGTGTGTAATGCATAAAAACCTTGGGCCTCATGTATGAATGATGGATATGAACAGAAAGCATGTGTCCGCTTCTTCCCACACAAAAACTGGTATTTATAAAGATCAAATGTGCAGCTGGAATGTGTTTATCTTATGCATACTGTAGAGGACGTATAGACACTTGATTGTTTTTTTTTTTTAAATCAGTTTTGTTTAAATGGGAATGAAAATTATACAAAAAATATACAAAGACAGAGTCTGTACTTTTCATTTACAAACACAGCCATATCAATAACAACCAGCAAAAGACTGAGTAAATACTAATATCAGGTAATGCTTTTTTTTTTTAAAAAACAAAAAACAAAAAAAAACACCCATTGGTTGTGGTGGCTACTAAAATAGCTGATTGAAAAACAAAAAGTACCATTTTATGATTCTATAGTTATTAGGAACAAATGCCTCCTTTAATTCACCTCTATATCAAATACACTGGCAAACTAATATTTCATTGAGTTCTCTTTTACAACTCTACCACCTTTACGGATTTTAAAGAGGGGATGGGACAAATTAGATCTGTGTGAGGGAAATGCTTTACCTGTAATACCTGTTAAACTCATACCTTATGAGGAGCCACTTAAGACGTAAAAGAAAAAAAAAAAAAAAACTATATTAGAATTTTTGGGCCTGCAGGGTCTTTCACAGATGGTATATGTCAAAGAACAAAATGACAAGAAAGCTCAAAATGTTGTATTTTAACACCTTAACAGATTTTCATTCAACATATGCTTTTATCTTTCAGGTTTGATGCACACACCTTCTTTGAAATATTGATAAACATAAGGGCAAAGTCCATAATTCTTCAGAGGACGAAACATATTCAAACTAACCATCAGACTGTAATGTGCTAACGAGACAACAATATTTAAAAAAAATAAAAAAAATCTCTTACTTAATCTCACACAGAGCATAAGACTCAACAACAGAGTTGCTATTCTCTAAAAAAAGCCTACACCAGTATTATCAAAAACATTTTCCAATTAGAAAAACAATGAAAAGAAAAAAAAAAAAAAAAAAGTCTAAATGAAATATGAATCATATGCAACCGTCAGCTTTTTAGCTGAGGCAGTATAAGAAAAGTCAGAATGACTTGCTGACTTAAGGTGAAAATCCTTCTGTTTTACCCTTTTCACCTGGAATGCAAGTGAAATGGTGTGTGGTTTTCAGACTAAGAAAAACCCCAAAAAAGTCAACATTTTGTATTACATTCAAAGTCACAAATTAACTTTGATGTGCAACAGTAGATCATAATTAGGGCAAACAGTGATCTGGTTGTAAAACTTGACTGTAACTGTGGTATCTTCATTTTACCTTCTGTCTCACTGCCTATCGATGCACTCTCTGACATACCCATACACATGCGCGCACACACACACAATTCCTATCCCCTGGCTACATCTGTCAGTAGTGGTTTATAGTGGGAACCAGGCACCTCATTAGTGTACAGCGGCTGCTGCACCTCCTTCCATACTTCACATCTTCCATCTCTCCCTCTTTGCGCTGCCCTTACCCTGAACCTGTCCTGAGGGGGGAAATAGGGAATGAGGAGTGGGAGAAAGAGGAGGAAAGTCAGATCATTTTTCCTTGTATCAAAAGCAGGAATGTTTGCCATATCAGTGTATGTGGATGAAGGTCCGTTGAATTATGATGATAAAGTATCTGTTGTGAATTTTTCGTACCGTAGTAATCCCAGAGTGTAAGAGCAGCATCATCATAAAGTTATCAGTTCTCTACGTGACGCCCACTGTGACAGCCCTCTTCATGTTGGTCTTTGTTTGGTGGTTGCTTTGGTCACACATTCATACTTGTGCAAATCTCTTCTAAAACTGCACAAAAGATTATATATTCATTTTACAGAGAGAAAAGGAAAAATATCCATGAACCCGATACGGTATGAAATATTAGATGAGCTTCGTATTCTGTTTTCAGCTACATCCATCTGACAAAGCACTTATCTGCCCGATCTTGTGTAGTTTTTCCACCACTGGAATAAATCCAAGCTGTACTGCTCTGGGAGCTCTTTCAACAAAAATCCTCCCCTGAAGGGCCAGCATCAGTCCCAGCTCCTCTTTCATGTCTAATCGACTTTTACAGGCACTGTATCCTTATAGGCTGACATGTACAGTCTCTGCTCATGCTCATGCTTCTGATTGGCTGAAAGGCTGAGCACAGGTGCAAAACATTAGTCCCCTAATCAAAGCCAATTACAAACAGGTGTGTGTGCACAGTCCAAGCAGGGCAAATCTTTTTTTCTTTTTCTTTCTTTTCCTTTTTTTTTTTTATGAAGGGAAGAAGCAACTTCTGATGAATAGTTACACGTCTGAGCGCACCACAGCTTCGTGAAAGGAAGTGACTCGTTTTAATAAGGGACGGACGCCACCTCAGTTACAACTGTAAATGTTTCTTTCTTCCATATGTGGTTGTGGGAGATTTCTGGTGACTGAGCCTCACTGATTCATAGTTTTTACTGGGGATCAGAGTCATAAATAGGAAGCTAAAGACAATTGGTCGTTCTTGTCACTTGATAAGATCATGAAGATTCATATATGTGTGTGTGTGTGTGTGTGTGTGTGTGTGTGTGTGTGTGTGTGTGTGTGTGTGTGTGTATATTCCATATGGTGGACAGAAAAGGGGAAGACTGGTCAGGGAACTGAACCAGTGCATTACGGACTCTGGCAAGTTACTTAGATATAGCAAGAGATTTTCAGTCACTAAACTGTGTCTGTGGGCTAGTTGTATTGGGCTTTTAAAGCCCCATCTGTTCCTCCTTTTTTAATGACTGTTATGAGCTTCTCACAAGAAACTATTGTAGTCCAGAAAAAACAAAGACTGTTATGCAATACAAATGCCACAGTGTTTTCCTAACCAATCAAATAGCTCGTACATTACTCTAAAACAAAGGATAACTTAATATCTACACCTTGCTGCATATTTCTTCAGGCTCATGTTCATGTTTCTTTTGTTCTTTATGGTTTCTTTAGGTTTACAAACCTTACCAAATGGCAACTAAAAACAAGAATAAACAGTGGCTGACATTTTCAAGTATACCAAGCACATGAAATAGATATGGGATTGAGCCAAACTCCTTTAAATAAATAAATAAAGTGTGTCCATCTAAGGTTGTGTTTTCTTTAAGGTTGTGTTTTGGTCAGATTAATGCTGTGTTGTGACAAAATCTCCATAATTATTTAAAAAAACGGCCTCAAAAATTCACTGAGTTTGACAGTTTGTATAACTGAAGACTGAGATAGCAGCATCATTGCAGCAATTCCCCTTTGTGGTTAAAAAAAAAAAACTACTTTGTCTGAAAGTTGAGTTCTGCTGAAACCTTAAATGGATCTGACAGCACACAATTTGGACTCGTGTCAAAGTGACAGGGAAGTGAGACTGGCGCCGTGACTTTGTGTCTCAAATGAGATTAATGCAAGCCTTCGTCACAGCAGTTATTTACAGCAGAAAAAGCTCTGGTTAAACAAATAATGTTAACACTGGCTCCATTCCAGCAACTAATGCACAGTGAGGCAGCATTTAATATTATTTGTTGTGCGTGTGTTTGATGTATCACAATGACAACTGGGGAAAAAAAGGTTTTCATGATCTCTGATACTTAAAGATGTATCAGACTCCAGATTTTTGTATCAGGATGTAAAAAAATAAATGGTTTGTTCCTGTCTAGATCAACTCAATACAACATCAGTTGGATAACAACATGTGACATGACACACAGCAGAGCACCTTTGCTGCATCCAAAAGATGCTGTATAGCAGTTCCACATCAAATGAACTTGACTGATCATCAGTAAGCATGCTCTATGAATACAGATGTTTTGACACTCTGCTGACCTGGTGCATTAATGTGTGTTATGTGTGTTGACATAATACCAAAGAAGAAAGCGATCAGCAATGATCTTACAAAACCTGGGGGGAGGAGTCATGGTGGCGCAGCTGGTAGCACAGTGGCCTCACAGCAAGAAGGTCCTGCTGTTTGCTTCTCCACGTCATCAGCATCCATATCCTGGGTGGGGTTGGCGAAAGGGCGTTTCTGTGTGGAGTTTGCGTGTTCACCCCGTGTTCCCTTGAGTAGCTACTGTGAGCTGCCCACAAAAACATGCAGCAGTCCTGGGCTTCACATTGCCTCCTCTGGCCAGCCGGGGCGCCCGAGGTGGCGGGGAGGATCCAGTTGAAATAATGTAATCCTTCCACGGTACGTCCAGCTGGGGATTCCCCTCCCGTTGGGTGAAAAGAAGGGTTTGCTAACTTCTCAAGTTAAGAAGGAGTCTTGAGCTCAGTGCAGGGTCTTCCTGGAGTTGTCAAAGGGAGGGAAATGCCCAGCAATCACCTACAATTAGGTAGTGAGCGCTGAGTGATAAAAAAAAAAAAGGGTTAAAAAAAAAAAATCATGGGATACAAAAAAAAAAGAAAAAAAGAAAGAAAACAGTTGAGATAGTTTTCAGTCTTCCTGTTAGCAGATATTCCTGCAAGTTCACTTTGAGGCCTGTGCTCAAAGAAATAAAAAAAAAAAAGGAAAAAAAAAAAACAGAGGCACATCTCAGACTCTATAGGCATCAACTGGCGTGTTATATGTTAAAAGTTCATAAAAGTATAGAAAAACAATAACAAGTATAGCTTGTTTGGAGCCGGAAGGGAGCCTTTTCTATATGGCAGCAACATCACATGACTACAACAACACATCAGAACAAACAACAAAGTTTCTGGAACAATGTCATCTGGGCAGCCAAAGTGAAGATGTTAGGGCATAACACACAGAATATTAACTGTCAAGCACAGTAGCACAGTAGTGAAGAGTGATGATTTGTGTTTGTTTTAGAGCCACCAGGACATTGATATCTTTCATCTCCTTTATATGTCAAAGTATACTGCAAATTTTCTCAAAAATGCCAACAAATCTGCAACATAAAGGCTCCAAAGAAAAAAAAAGAGAATCTGCAATAGAATATCTATTTATCTATCAATCTATATCTATGTGTGTGTGTGTGTGTGTGTGTGTGTGTGTGTGTGTGTGTGTGTGTGTGTGCGTGTGTGTGTGTGTGTGTAAGTCAGTCATAGTTCAGACCTCAATCCAACTGGAATGTGGTGGGAATTATGCATAAATCAGTGTCTGGAAAACCTCACTGAACTGAAGCACTGTTGTGAAGAACAGTGGAATAAAATTCTTTATGAGATGGACAGAAATACATACGGAAGACTAAAAGTTATTGCTGCTTTAGATGGTTTTATGCTCTTAAAGAGAGGAGAACAAGTTCATTGTGTTCTGCATTTTTGACTTAGCTTTTGTTTAATTAATCATTATACTCTGTAATACATCAATGTGTTGTTTTTCATCTGAGGTTGTACTGTCCTCATTTTAAGACCTGGTAATGACAAGGTACTTTTTTTCTTTAACATTCAGATTCATAAAACTTTAAATGAATGAAGATTTTCTTTCTTTTTTCAATGACCGCATATAATAGTTGATGAGTAACTGGTTCTGGAGGACATAAAGCTTCAGCCCATTATTGGTCTTGGAATAATTAACCAACCACATTACCAGTTCATTTGTTCTGCATTCAGGAAAACTGTTTTTTTTGTCTTTGTTGAATGACTTCCTCATGCTGCCTACATGTCTTTTGTAGCCCAACAACACAGACCAGTAGAAGGCTTAGCGATGGACAATAGATCTCTTTTAAGCAACAAGGTGAAAGAAAGGGTCATGTTTGTCTTCTTTGAGATATTTTGATACACTATGCTAATAACACTAAAACCACAAGGCGAACTTGGCAAACACAAAATATCACAAATTAATGACATAGCAGTTATTTGCCTAAAAACAAAAACAATGTCTCCATCTATATCTGGCCCACAAACAACATACATTTATTATCTATCCTTTCACACAACAGTTACTCCATATTTCCATTTCAGTTTGTAAAAGTGCTGCAATTATGTGATCTGCAAAGTTAGATGCAAACTTTAGAGGAAAGCTTCCAAAAACATGTGTAACAAGTTCGTTTTATCACTGTAAGGTTGGAATGAGACATTTCTGTTCATTTTGGTTTGGGCAGTTTTCAGAATAAAAGACAAGCATGACTAAAAATCTGGATCCAACACTCAAAATTCAATAACAGTGGTAACATAAATGTAGATTATGATGAAACTGGTCTTTTTGGAATGTTGTTGTATAAATTCAGACCAGTGATGGGCAGCTTAGTAAGCCTTGGTCAGTATTGGATTACATTAGAACATGGTCTTCAGCAGCACTTTTAAATAGCATGTAAATATTAGCAGGAGACACTGACAGTGATCTAGATTTTGGCTAATACACACACACATACATATATATATATATATATATATATATATTTTTTTTTTTTAAATCTAATTTGACAATGCTTGAAGCCGATTTGAATGTCAAGTGAAATTTTTTTTTAGCTCAGCTTGACACTCTCCAGATACAGAAGCAGAGCTTTGTTCGTGCCAGATTTCTTAGGAAAAACATCAAGTTTTTTGAGTCATGAACATATTCTCAGCATGCAGAAAGACAATCCCTTACAAGTCAGTAGCCATAACACCAATGAACCGACAGAGTTCATAAAGCTTATAGGGACCACAGGCAACTCACAGTCCACATCTCCAAACACAAACTTTTCCTGTAGAAAGTAAAAAAAAAAAGAAAGACCTGGTATAATTTTCTAACCTTAGATTGTGAGTACTGTTAAAACATTCAACCACAAGTGAGGTTCTCTTTGCGGCTTGGTTGTTTTTTTTTGTTTTGTTTTTTTTAACTAAATCCCTAAGAAATCTCTTTACCATTTGATTTCTTCAAAGCATCAAAACCCTACCCCTTCCCTAACCCCTCTTAACAGCTTTTGACCTCACACCACAAGAGTCTGAACTTGAGAGAAAACTTGTAATTCCCAGAAAAATTCCATTTAGTCTTGTATCTACTTTTGATCCTTTCATTTTCTATATCAAATATTTGCATGACCAATTTCATCTTAGTTGCTTCCATGCATCAATTCAAAAATATGGTAAAGATACTAATAGATATGATGGATTACAAACCTCTTTTTCCAGCACATAGATCTTCCATACATCTTAGACTAAATCTCCACCCTTATAGAAAAGTTTGGTGTTCAAATCTTAAAATTCGAGTCCCTCTCTTTCCTTAGACAGTACAAATTCATACTTGGCCATTACTTATTTCATTAGAGTGAACGAGTGTAGTTTCTCATGTGGCAGATATTAAATTGTTTTCAGTCTCTTAGTAAAGCTTTTGTGGATTCAAACAGAAGAGTGACTCATGTGCTGACTAAGCCCTGTGGCTGAGTGAAGCACAAGTCCTGGTTTTACAAGACTGATTATTTCTAATGCCTTTACTCTGAGCTGTCTGGATTTTACCTCAGGTTTATATCAGATTCTTACAATCGTGAATGATATGAAAATGAAAGCCACGGAGGGGTGCTTGAGCATGTGTATGTGTGTGTGTCTCTGTACAGATGTTTGAAAGGCCAGCAGAAGACAGCATGCCAGACACAAAGAACAAGCCTGAAACTTGTGTAAACAAAGCGGCAGCCACAATGACTTCCCTGCCAAACTCTGGGTTTCTCGTTACCCTCAACTAACCACATACAAACATCAGTGTGCAAACACATAAACAAACGCACAAGGACAGGAAGACAAAGCCAGAAAATATCATATAAATATATATTATAAGTTATAATAATTATATGTATATACAAAACAACTTTAAAATGTATTTTGAACAGCATACACAGGGTAAAAATCTGAACTGGCTCACATCCCATTTCATTACAATAATGTGAGATTGAGCAGAAGCTGAACAGATCATTGTCAGACCCTATCCAAGCTAAACATGAAACCACATCTCTGACCTTGAGAGCCACTCAAAAAAAGAAAAAAAAAAGAAATGGGAGAAAATAGAAATACAAAAAGAAAAAGAGGAAAATATACAGATCCAAATGTCAAATTATACCAGTGTCATCTCCAGTTTGAACATACAGATTTTTAAATTACTATATTTAAAAGTAATGTATATCAATATCTATCTATCTATCTATGTATATATATATATGTATATATATATATATGTATATGTATATGTGTGTGTGTG
>JBAMYA010046151.1:0-11204 GCA_037176975.1 Arrhamphus sclerolepis | reverse complement strand
TTCTGGCTAAATCATGGTGACAGGTCAACCCCTTCTCAGCAGCACCTGGAGTCTTTTTTGACACAGAAATACTCAAAGTATTGTGTGAAAACACAAACAAGTATCTCAAAACAAAAGGGAGATGGGGAAATGTTGTTTTGCAGTGAAATATTCTTCCTGAGAAAAACATCCGGTTATTTCTGGACTTTAATCAGACTGTATAAGTGACATCATAAAAGTCCAGGCAAACAAAACTGCTTGTGTTTTGTGTGATAGTTGAAATATCGTTTTTGTCCCCTGAAAAGCTTTGGATCTGTACATCTACCGTATTTATAAAGAGAAAGGTTGCTGAGAATTCAGATCTGTTTTATATATTATTATTTCACACCATCTAACATATAAAAATGACCATTTCTTCAGGGATTTTGAAAATTGAATTTATCCTGAAAAATGGGCAAAAGAACCAACTTGAAAGACTTTTTTTTCAGACATTTTTTTAATAAAAAGGAGGAAAAGGACCAGACAGACTGCTATTACTACAAGAGGTAAAGTATTATGATGGGAATGTCATGTAGGATGGTTTATTTTTACGTTATAATTTTTTTTTATCAGGAGTTGTTTTGTTTTTCTTCTCTATTTTTGAATTATAAACAAAGTTGGTTCCATAAAGCCTAAACCTTGGCCATTCCTGTAATATTAGAAAGTTTATACTAATAAGTTTAAAAAGTGTAATGCATAAAATCATCTTATAAGGTCTACATTTTATTCTTTGATTCATTATTTTTGAAATACATTCAGGAAACTAGTACAGATGTGGTGCAGGTTGAGGAAGCAGCAGCTGGACCATCAGGGCTTCAGGTGAGGTCTTAAAATGGTTCTGTGATGGGACACGACCATGGCTCACTATCAGCGTAAACACTTATTAAAGCTGAAAGACATCAGCCAGCAGTTTGTTTCTGTGCATGACAGACCTCTGTTTGGGGTCTTCCATTAAGGCAACAAAAATGAATGTAGTCCCATTAAATACTGACAAATGGGAAAATGAACCCAGCAGTTTTGTGATGTTAGCTGTAAAATATACAGCCATGTATGTGTGGTCATGTACATTTTTAACTTATTTTAAGTATTAAGTATTTTCTTGTTCAGCATAATTCAGTGACTCCTGTTTTTATTTTTTCCCTGTGTGGGTTGGAAGAGGGGCGTTGCTGGGAGGTGTCCCTACCAAGGTTGAGACCAAACTTACGCCTTTGGTGCTATTAAATTTGTTTTGCAAACACTTTAAGCAAAGAAGGTGCTTTTTAACAGCACTATTCCCTTTACACAGATCTCAAATTAAACATTAACATAACCAAATCAAATATTAAACCAACTAATAACGAAGACCATTTCAGAAACCGATTCAATAATAAGGTTTATTCAACTATTTCAAATATGCATCAGCCTGTTTCTAAACCCACTGATATGACAAATACTGAAATTATTTTTGACACAATTCATCAATAACAATGACATTTTTAATGCATTTTACTTTAATTTTATTTATTCTTTTCTGATTTAGTTATAGCTGTAAACACACCTACATGCCAAGCAGGTGACACTCAAATGATTAATTACTCAAATAAGTAATAATATGTGACTTGAGCATGCTTTAATGCTTTAAACATTCTCTAGGTAGTGATTTTAAATCAATAATGTCTTTCATCAAGTTTATCCACGTGCCTCATTCTCAGCATCAGTACCACCTCTGAGAGATGAAGATGGATTAAGGTTGTTTTTCTATTGACAACTTAAATAAGTTCACTTGAAACAATAGAAATTGGAGATAGAAAACAGATCTGGGTGGATTAATATTGTAATAACACTGCAGCCGTTCATGTTAAAACCTTCACAAAGCTCTAGTTCTGTGGTTTCTGACTGAATGAGATGCAGTGAATGTGTAGAGGGGGTGTCCAAGCGAATAATTTTGAAAAGCGAGAGGGACAATGTGTGTTGCATTAAAGTCATACATCAGACTAAGAGGAAAAGCTCCGCTGTCTGGAAGATTTTGATTTTGGTACCGTTCGCCATTTTTCAGTCCCTGACAATTTCCCTGACAATTTCTTTGGATAGTACTATTAGGTATAGGTATGTATATATGTGTATATGTATGTATATATATATATGTATGTATGTATGTATATATATTTTTTTTTTTTTTGGCTATTGTCAGCCTACAATATAATTATGATTGCTAGTGTTACACGGGTGATTGTCTAGATAAGGGTAGGCGTGTATAGACTATTTACTTAGTCTAACATATGTGTTTGGATATATGAAAGCACATTGTATTCATACATGGTTTCCCAGCAGAACAGGGCACTGTAACAAGATGAGTAAGGTTTACTCACATTACCTGATCATATTATCATGGTTTATCAGTGCGATTACACTACATATAAAAATACTACCTAAACACCATTATACACCCATTAAACCAGTAAGCCACAATACAGATGATTTTAAATGCTTAAGCAATTTTTACTGTATAAAGTTATGGATTTTTGAATTACTTCACACCTGCATTCTCCTATACTCTCCTACAGAGAGTGAAGGCACTAAAACACATTTTATTCATACAAAAATGTACAAATAATATGCAAATGGAGGTTTGTGTATAATACATGTTCTTGCAACATGAAAGTGTAAAGGAAGACAGTGTCACCTAGTGGTGAGGGACATTTTGATAATTTTCTTTTACCAAGAAGTGATTGGAAAAATACAAGAAATTTAAACAAAGAAATTCAATGTTTTCATGCGCTCAGCTGCCTGTTTATATAAGAAACAACAATATAGTCAATACAAAAACAATCTAAAAATGAATGTAAAAAATTTTCAGAATATTTCTTTTGAAATGTTTTTTTCTGTATTATGTACAAAGTTTACATTTACAATAAATAGAAGAAAAATTCCCTCCAATGATACAAAGAGAAAACTAAACATGTTAAAACTGAAAAGTGCATTGGTCCTCGGGGATGTAGAAGGCAAAACAGTCTGCAGCTGCTTCAGGACCCAGACACTCATCTTCATTCTGAAAGACAAGGGGGGAGGACGAGGGAGGACGAGACGCATTAGATTACCTACAGTACGTCAGGCTGTATTTTTATAAATTCCACCATTTCAGCAAAAACAGAGCATTTTGTCACATAGTTATCATTAAGATTCCCAAACTGTATAGTGACAGAACCGTTTTGATTTTAGTCGTATTTTAGTGGTGTTGCACATCCTGTTTGAGTGGACTTTGATGACATCTGATAAACAGCCCCGACTGTTATCTGAGAATGAAACAGTTTTGTATTGGCAATTGAGAGTTCATAAGCATAACAATGGATTTGTTTAAAAAAAAAAAAAGAAACAGTTGTCAAAACTAATTGTGAAATAAAGAATCTTTTTGAAAATAACTTTCAGAATTTGAGACCATCAGTATAAGAAGTTGTTCACCTTTTATATCCTCAAGTTTGTACTTGACACTTTTCGGATAATTTAGGTGATCTATGCAGAAAGTTTTGACAGCTGTGGTCTTTGGCTTTGCATTCTTCTCTTATTTCCACAACATATCAACAAAGTCTGCAGTGCCGCATAAATTTAAAAAAACAACAACAAAAAACCCTGGTCACATGTTTTTTTCTCCATTATTGCCACCAAGTTGCAACAGTGACGTGATACTGTCAGGTGCCAGATCAGATGGTCACTTTGATCTTTGAATATATTATTGTACTTTACAAAATGTCAATATCAAAGCTTTAATTTTCAGGGATGTTTTGTTGTTTTGAAATAGCAAAACTAATGATCCAGATTTAGCTTCTTATATAAAAAAATACTTGATCTTTATATTATCCAATTACTATTCAGTCATTTGAATCATTTGACAATCCCATTTTATTTAATTTTTTTCTCTAAATTTCTGTGATTAGTGATTTTTCAAATAATGTGTTCATCTCTGTCAAATGCGAACCAGAGCAACACTGACCTCCTTTGAGAAAAATCTGTCAATAATGTTGAGGGAGGACTTGAAGACAGCTTCATTGCCATGAGACTGCAGTGCCTGAATCCTGTCCAAACCACCCAGCTCCTCAATCATCAGACAAAGCTTCTCAGCCTCGCAGGTTTTTTGTGCCATCTGTACAGAAATGGAATTAATATGTTCGATTAATAGTTACTCGGAAGTAGTTTTCCAATAATCAGCCGCTCTGTGTTTATGACTACATTACAACAATGAAAATTATATTCCAGCCACTGTTGCTTATTTTCACAAGACACTAAAATGAATGAAGAGTGTCTGAAGTTAATGATAATATACCTGTAAGATGTTGTTGATTGTATCCAGAATGACCAAGATGATCTTGCAGTCTTTGACTGTCAACAGTTTCAGTAGAGGCTCCAGCACGTTGCAGTGGACCAGATAGGCCACTTGATCCACTGTTCCACCACTTGTATAGTTGGTGAGAGCCCATACTGCCTCATTCTGGCTCTTGCTATCTCCCTAAATAAAGAAATAATTCAAGATTTTAGGCAAGATAAATAAATAAATTAGCTACATTTGCCATTTCCAAAAAGAAAAAAGAAATCACATGTTCATAAAATAATAAAACTATCCATCATCCACATTAGGAAAAAGGCTGAACACTGTCTTGGTACTGCTTTATTTATAATAAAGAGCTCCATTTTAAAACATATTTGCAAGCAATCTTGTTGTAAATATTATGTTGTAATTAAACTGAACGGTAGCATAAAATAGCCTTTCATGATCCAAGGTCTCATCTGTACAACAGTACAGATGAGACCTTGCACCTTCTGTCCACTATTCTGACCTGCTGGAGAAGCTCGACCAGGATGGGTATGAGGCCTGCATTAATAACTTCCTGAATCTGAGTGTTCTTGCCGGCAGTGATGTTGGACACCGTCCAGGCTGCTTCTTTCTGGATGTCGGGCTTGTGGTGGCGCAGCAGGCTGGGGAACACTGTCAGGGCACCTGCATTCAGCACACACTGAGTCTGCTCATCTGTCCCAGTCACAATGTTGCCAAGCGACCTCAGAGCAGGAGTCTAAGGGGGGGAGGAGAAGAGCAAATTGGTTGTTTGCGCACTGCAAACAGTAGATTTCTAAACTGAAAAAGTATGGTACTTCCAAAGACTTCCAAAGGTTGCATCAGGCTTGAAAGGAAAACAAACAACACATATATTGTTTTCATTTTTAATAGGCTGATAAACTAAAAAAAAAAAAAAAAGCGTCTGGTCTGGGTGTCATCCTTGACAACTCACTATCTTTCAGTGCTCATATCAATAACATTACCCGGTCTGCATACTTCTATCTACGTAACATTAATCGCCTCCGACCCTCCCTCACCCCCCACACTGCCGCCATCCTGGTCCACAGCCTCGTCACCTCCCGTCTTGACTATTGTAACTCACTTCTGTTTGGTGTCCCCCACAAATCCCTCCATAAACTCCAGCTGGTCCAGAATTCAGCAGCTCGTATTATCACCCCCCCCCCCCCTTCTCACCTTATCACCCCCATCCTCCATCAGCTCCATTGGCTCCCAGTTAAACTCAAACCAAAGCAAGTCAATCCCAGCAGTGCAGTTTAGGTAGTGGACAAAGAGAAAAGCTAAATATTATGCTCACGGTTATTTCAGAATATTTACAAATATTTTTAACAAATGTTTGTTCAACATTTTAGTTACCGGTCATATTCAAACTTCCCCAGCTCTGTACCTCCTCGTGAGATTCAGTGGCTCCACCTTGGATCTAGATCTGCACTCCCGTTTCTGATCATCTTAATGGAAGCGGATGGAAAAGAGAGAGAACAGAACCTTTTTGTTGAAGTTCATTACAAATAAATGCAGCATTTCCTGCAAACAAGCAAACTTCTTGGCATTGTCATTACATCACGCCATTTTTACACTTTCTATTGCAAAACAATATTTATTATTCTGAAATGATTGTGCAGCATAAAGGAAGTCGCATCAGATGTTAATGGTTGGAAACGTCTCAAATGATAAACAAAAGGCAGGAAGTGGTTAAACTTGACTGTTTATGCACCTCTAGGCATCAATATTGTCCAGCTTTTAACAACTAGTTTAACAAAAAAGGAAAACAATCCATCGTCTAGGATTTTCTCAGTTCAGTTTGTAAAAAGTTTAGTTCAGTCCCGAAGGAAGAAAATCTAAAACCAAAAACAAGTACCAGCATCTCCGTTTAGTGTTTCTGCTCCAGTTATTGACAATATTTGAAGAAACGCTGCTCACAGAACCATGAATGGCATCGGTTTTCAGCGGTTTTCTGAAAAGTTCTTTTGAAGCGCATTTTTGGTGGTTTACTCTATCATCCAAAACTTAACCAAATGGCAAAGCAAACTGGTTAGAACACGCTCACCAAACCTCAAAGCTATTTTAGCCTGGCCCGGCTGTAAGTTAGCCTATAATGTTAGCTAATGTTGCCCAGCATTGATTCTGATATCCATCCACCCTCCTTTCAAGTGTTCCTACTAAAACGAGTGCGCCCAGAGCTGAAACGAGGACCTGTGCTCTGCCAGGACTTCCTGTTGCTTCTCCGGCTACTCGTGAAGTTAAATATTACCCAACTATAACAACCATCTTGTCATGTGACCCATAGATTTCTACAGAGAACCTTTCACGGTGCCGTGTTCCAAAGAGGCGGGACAAAGCTGTCAAAGCCAACAGCAGAGCCAGTGCTTGGCTGTCAGTCAAGCACGTCAAACACACGTCAGTTATAAATCTGATGTGGTACCAAAAATAAATTCACTCCCGTGCAGTTGTCAGGGATGTAATATGTAGCCACAGATGAAAAAATAGATCTTTGTACCAGGATGTAAATTATTATTATTATTATTTTTTTGGCCGCAAAGTTGGACCTTCTAACATGGAGGTCAGTGGAGACTGACTCACGTCTGGAGCCTGCCCCTAGTGGACATTTCCTAGCTCTGATGTTGCTGGTTGTCCATCACTCTGCTGAACGTGCTCTACGTGAGGGAAGTAAATGCTAAAAATAAAGCTGGTGGAGCATGCAGCCACCAGCCTCTGATTAACTGAACATATGCAGCTGATTTTAGTTTCAGAGAAAATCAGAATCTGTCGGAGTCGGTGTGACCATATGCTTCCTGTAAGCTCGTAAAACTGTTTAAGTGCAGTCGCAGAGTTCAGAGATCCACATTAATATAACTGGAAATGTGTGTGCGAGCAAGACACTGAAAGACGTCTTCGATTGTCCAAGAATGACTACCTCTTAATGTCAGCCCGCATGGTTTCAAAATAAGACCATCTCTGCCGACACACCTCCGGGTCTTGATTGGATGGTTGCAGTTCATCATCTGATTTATGTCCAGGCCGTCTCTGTCATCTGTCAAAATGTGATATGTTGACGAGGAATTCTTGAACCCTTCAGCTAATTCCAACTCTTTTATGCTCGTTTTCGGGAAGTGTTCTTTTTACAGACCCAGACCATGACACGACCTCCGCCGTGCTTCACAGTTTGAGGTGTTCGTGGATTGATTTGGAAGCTAAAAGATGAAATACGAGGTCTGAATGTCTCTGAATGGATGATTTTCTGTGTCAGTTGGTTTTCCTTGAGGGAAATAATTAAACTCAACCTTGACTCATTGGTCATTTTTCTACCAGCCCACGTTGG
The DNA here is from genome assembly GCA_037176975.1 of Arrhamphus sclerolepis. Lineage (NCBI taxonomy): Eukaryota > Metazoa > Chordata > Actinopteri > Beloniformes > Hemiramphidae > Arrhamphus > Arrhamphus sclerolepis. The sequence continues at coordinate 3,543 of JBAMYA010046151.1, read as the reverse complement.
AAATGCTTCTGTTCTGAACAATGATTGACTTTCTGGAAGTGCGCAGCGTTTTTAGCCTGAGGACTGAGAGGAAACCGAGGCAGGAGTGTGAGCCGAGTAAATCCTGGCTTGCTTCCCATGTATGTAAGATTTATTAATGGTTAGTTACCTTTTTTCAAGGAAAAAAAAAAAAAAGCCACACCACACTTGGAATGACTACTCCTGAACAAGCACAAACGTCACAGCGTTGTAGTGACTGCCATGTGACTGTAGAGGGCGCAGTAATGGTAGGATTTACAGTCTGGCTCCTATTTAGAGATCTCTACGAGTTCTAGTGCAGATTTCCCTCCATTTAAAACGGACTGAAGTGAAAGTACAGCTATCATTCATCAGGTTTTTACAAAACTGTACTGCACTTCGTCTGCATGAAATCATGAGCAGAAATCTTTCGGGGAATTTTCTTTTCAGACAATCAGATTCAAAGCGCATCTCCAATCAAACTTGTGGGCGGAGCTCAAAGTTAGTTTGGCCTCAACATGTCATTAAGTTCTCAGTATGTCGTGAACTAGTAGAGATGAAAGTTTAAAATTTGGTGTTCAAAGCTCCCGTTGAACGGAGCGGTTCTTATCCACTAGGTGGCAGTAATCAGCCTTTTTGCAGACACAACCACCTCTGGTAAAAAGAAATAAACAAGCGATACAGGCCAGTCATTTTACGTGGTGTACAGCCGCGGTGCTGTAGAGTGTAAATAAAAAGAAGCTCCGGGTCTGAACTTTATGATGATGATGTCATGTGGGTAAAGAAAGATGGAGGGAACTGATTCAAGGTGAGAGAAGGATGAAACGGGAAGAATATCGACTTGCTGAACCTCATAAGAAACTCCAGGCTGTGCTTCCGTCGCTTCCATGGGGTAAACATCGACACAAAGCCGTGTTCTGCGGTAGTCGGGTAGCTTCTGTGGGCTGAACAGCCAATCAGATTCCAGAAGCCTGTATTTACAGATATTTACAAACAAATATGAAACTGAAATAATGAAATTTTGTCGCCTCATTGGAAATGATAAGGAACAAATATGGGAAATGTTAACCCTACTGGTCAGCTTGGGTTTCCAGGTGCCAGCATTCCAACTTCCAGATTGACTCCACTGAAGAAGTAAGAGAAGTCGCACTTCCTCTGCTGACCACCAGGGGTTGGTTCCAAAAGCTGCAGATTCAATTCTATTTAATTTTATTTATATAGCATCTATTTACAGCAAAATCGTCTCTAGTTCATGACCCCGAGCACATGGCAAAGACTAACAGTGGACAGAAGAGACCTGGACCAGAACCTGGATCAGATATTGGGGGGGGGCTCCACCATCACCATGACAGCAAATCTCCATTAATGTTCTTTTTAAAGTGCTCACCTTCACAGCATAAATAAACACTTACGGCCTGGTACAAAGCAGTTTCAGGCTCTGTGGGGGGAGGGGGTATTTGGCCAAAATCAACCAACAGGAAAAAGAAAACAAGGCGGGTTAGTGACACCTGGCTCAGGTGTTCACAAAGTCCAGATATTCATGCTCTGGGTTTCTAAAGTGCCAATAGGCGCTATATGAATAAATAGAATTTTGTTCTTTGTATCCTTCAAAGTGAAGTCGGAGGTCATCGGGGAAGGCTGGCGCTCTGCTGTGAGGGCTTTTCAGCCTCCAGGCCACTTTCAGTGTTTGAAGTGTAAAGACGGGATAGTGAAGGCAACACAAAAGAGACATGAATCCCAGTGAAACCAGCTGAACGCAAATGAACTGGAGCGGGTTCAACCTGTCCCATTCATCCTCCACTTTCAGTAAAACCCAGTCGGACTGAGCAGTGGCACCAGACTGGACCGCTTCAGACACCCTGAAGGAAACTCCTGATCCCCTCCAAGGCCGGTTCTCCAGGCCCAGAGGCAACGGAGCGAGTCCAGAGCATGGTGCGCCCTCCACCGTGCTTCACCATGGCATGGACATCCTGCCCGATCAGTCATTCTGGAGTCATCTTTAGAAACACGATTATTTAAAACAATTCTGGGATATAAATGGTTTAGCACATGAAAAAATAAAGTACAAAAGAAAATAATGAAACTGAAATCACTGCATAAATAGAAAAAACTGCAAAAAAATGAATAAAATAGGATTAAATAAAAAAAGTAAAAAAAAAAGAAAATTAATTGCATCAATAGATAAAACTTAAGCACATGAAAAAATAAAAGTAAAATGAGTACAAAATAATGAAATTAGAATAAATAAATACATAAATAGAAAAAGACTTAAGCGTGTGAAAAAGTAAATATATTCACAATGAAACATTTGAAAATAAAGCAAAAAAAAGAACATTAATAGAAAATAAATCTTTTTTTTAATATACTATTCTTCATCCCCGTGGGCCCCCCATCTGGGCTGCTACGGTGTGGCGCCCAGGGAGCAGGTGGGGGTTTCAGGTGCCTTGCTCAGGGGCACCTCATCCATGGATGTGGATGTGGGGAAGCACCTGTTCGGGCACTTCCCCTGCACACGTCATTGGTATCGGCCGGGGATTGAGCTGGCGGCCCTCCGTCCCCCCCCAACCCCCCCAGTTCTCCAGCCGGTACGCCACGGAACCCCGTATTTAGATGAATATATAACATGGTCAGGGACTGGTTTACCAATCTCTGGACTCATTAGAAGATCCCAGATCTCCTTGAATTAGTTCCAGGTGTCTTGATGGGGCACGCTGCTGTAAATGCTCCTGAAACCCAACCCAGAAGAAGGGAAAACAAACTGTTCCAACCAGTAATTGCAGTAACTGCAGCTGTGTGAATTTAATTTCAGTCCTTTAAAAATGCTGAAGTCTAATCTTGAGGCTCCCTGTCGATAATGTCATCTTCCTCCATGGTTTAAATTAGCTGCCACTGCCTGTTTATCTTTGCTTCTTATTTTAGACCGCCTGCGTCCTAATGAGCATCTATTAGTATTGACGTCATAGATTTAGTTGCAGTTGAGCCCAGCGCTCGAGCACAGTTGCCATTCAGAACAGAAGACGAGAGCTTGAAGGAGGAACTTTGCAGCCGACAGAGCAAGCTCAGGACACTAATCCTGAAATAATTTAGAGAAATTATTGGCTGAAACTTGTCTTGAAGAAACACAGAGGGACAGTTAAATTGTTGGTAGAAATGATTTGGAAGCGTTCATTCCTGTGGGAATCCTCAGTTTCTGCAACGCGTCTTCCACCTTTCTCCCTCCAAAGTCCGACATTTTTAATCAAATAAAAGATTTTAACTTCTGTGGCGGAGTTTTCAGCAGAAAAATTAAAGAAAAAGAACAAGCTCAAAAACTCCACCTCATCACCATGGTTACCATTAAAGGGCCAGTTGTTCTTTCTTTCTTCAACCTTCCTTGTCATTCAAAAAAACAAAACAAACATTCACTGAATTTCATCAGTCAAGATTTGTGGGTCTTGTGATTAAGCTGTAATTATCACACATTTTCTTGGCAGCTGCTCTCCACCTCAGTTATTCCACCTTAAAGCAGCTGCTCTCCACCTCAGTTATTCCATCTTAAAGCGGCCG
>JBAMYA010046150.1:0-11205 GCA_037176975.1 Arrhamphus sclerolepis | reverse complement strand
AATGTATGAATAAAATTATTATATTAAAAATGGATCAGAGCAGAGACCTTCTCAACCAACAAATTTTACAAATATATACAAAATAACCACAAACAACTTATCTCATCAAATCAGAATTTATTAACACAAGTATTAAAGATGAATAAACACTTGGATTCTGATATATACTAAACTAGATGCCAACTAAACTATACATAAACTAAACATAGGTTATGTGTAAAATATGCAATTATACCTTGAGTTTGTGCTGGTCTGTAAAACGGACACAACTGTGGTCATGAAATCCAGCAACCATGTTTTACTGACTTTAAAATTTCAAGTGTTCATCACCTCCTTTGTTTCAATAATTTCACGTCACTTTTACCCTTGCTGCCTCTATATTGACATGATAAAGAGAAACGCTGTGTTGTAAATGATTTAAAACCATATCTTTGTATTTATACCATCATTAATGTCTTAAACAAATCACACTTCTTCAGTTGTTCTCTATTTTAACTGCTCTACTGTTCAATACACATGCATTTCTAATTTTAATACTTCATTCACCCCCCAGCAACTCGCTCATTAAAGCTGTTCAATAAAACAGGTTTACTGTCCACTTTAAGAAATGAAAAGACAAAACAGAGAATGACAAAGTCAAAAATAGCTACACTGTCTAACCAAACCTGAGCTTTCTGTCTTCTGTTTATTCAGTCGTGTCAATCATGACACCATTGGCCACTATTTCAAAGCATCTACTGGTTCCGTGTGAGTTGCCCTAGCTACGCCATCCATTACTCAATTCAGTTCAATGCTTTATTAATAAATATAAAACATGGCTTACCTTCTAGCAGTGTCAATGCTGTGTCGTCCAAATCATCCATGTTGAGTTCAGTCATCTTTCTCTTGGCTGCTGTTCTCAAACATTAATGTTACCTGGCAGGAAGACGGCAGCCACATGGTTAATTCAAGCTAGCTGGGCTTCCTGACACTGGCTGATGTAAAATCGATATAGAAGAACCAGAATGAAACATCCAGAGATGACCACTCAACTTCAAAATGAGGCACTATCTAACTTAGATGCTTTCATACAACCCTTCTCCACTACTGCATACGGGCAGGATAAGACTGTGAACTTTTTAATCCAGTCAACCTAGAGGAAGTAGAAGATTTGTTGGATCAATGTGGCTCATGGGTCACAGCCATACCGCTGATTGAAAGTTTGAAGCAGCTACTGTCCAATTCCAGAATCTTCACCATGCTGAACACTGCAAATAGAAGCAGAGAAGGATTCTTGTATGACTTTACTGATTGTTCCCTTTTCAACTGTCATCCTTTATGTTCTTAAGACCTACTGCAATGCAAATTATTCTTTACACAAATTAAATTGAAATAAGCATTTGCAAAGATGAGATTTGCTCTTGCAAAGGCTAATGATGCTAATCAGTGGGGTGTTGATTGATTGTGATAGATTCCTCTTTCATTACTTTTATGTATCAGCTTTATGAAATGTTCAGTTCTTATAAAGATTTGTTGACATATGAAGTGGCAGTTTATTCTATTCTTGCCCAGGCAACAGAACCAGTGCATGAGCTTATTAATTATACCTCTTATTTATCCACTACTCTGGAGTCTTGCTACTTTGATACACCTAGGAGCACCTGATCAGGTGAGAGACCAAGAGAGTGTACGGGTGAAGCACCTCAGAGAGGTAAGTTGGAAAAAGACCATTTAAGGATTAAAAAACAAAAAGATACGGTTAAAATGAACTCTAAAATACACAGACAGCCAATGAAGCGACACCAGAATGGATGATAGGTTATGTTGTCTCTCATACGTGCTTCAGTTAAAAGACGCACAGCTACATTGTTGGAGACGTAAAGGAGAAGACTGGCTGACACCAAAATGAAGTGCATTGCAGTAATCCAGCCAGGACCTAATGAAGGCATGAAGTGCTGTCTAAAAAGAATAGATTTTACCTTTGCCTGCTCCCTTAGATGGAAAAAAAGTTGGACATCACTACTTTAGCAATTTGATAGACCAGTTTGAAATCACTGTCCATTTTAAAGCCTAGATTTGTACTGTAGGCCTTACATGCAGTGCCAAGTTTAAGGGGCAACTCACAGGAGCCACTGGGACCATAGAGTATCGCTTCAGTTTTTTTTTATCATTAATGCAGAGGCAGAAGAACAGTTCATAGCAGTTCACATGATTGAAATGTGTTAAGAAGTTGCATAATTCAACAATATGTAAATTTACAAGGTTTAATGATTCATAATTTCATTTATAAGTTCATATAATTTAAAAAGTTATGGGTCATCAAGGCTTTAACGCCACTGAGGCATTCAACTATCCTTCCACTTTAGTTGTACATAATTTAACTGTCATCAAAAGTGGAAGGAGATATCATGCTTTCTAAGATTTGAGCCTAGAGGAAGTAAATAAAATGAAAATAGGAGGAGCCCTAAGACTGGGCCCTGTGGAACTCCACATAACGGAAGAATGAAGGAGGATTCAGAATCAGCAATGTTTACACTAATGGTCTGACAGATAGGACCTTGACCAGTCCAGATTAGAACCACAAATGATCCATAGATGTTGATGCCATGAAAGACTCTTAATGAAGTTGACTATGTGTTATGAAGGGGTTTGAACTCTGAAAAATCTCAGAGATATTGTGCTCATCAAAACAAAACAAACAAAAAAAAGACTCCAACTAAGCAAAAACAGCCTCCTCTAAGATTTCTCCAACCGGCAACTTGGATATAGGTCTATAATTGTCAGACAGAGCAGGTTTCTTAATCAGGGGTCACATTTATACATGTTTAAAATTTAAAAGAAACCATTTTAAAAGGAGCTATGTTGGACCTCCTTTCTGAAACAGACCCCAGAGAAGAATGGAGACCAAGAGAGAACGACTTGTGATGGAGCTAAATGATCAACACTGAGCAGAAAATGCTCCCTGGTCAAACTGTTCTGGGGTCTGTTTGAGAAAGTGGCTTATGGAGGAGATTGGAGTATGATGAACCAGAATGCAGGACAGGACATGTCACAGTGTTTTGTACAAAAACAAAGCAAACAAACAAACAAAAAAATCATATCCTTCTGTGCATTCATTTTATTGGTGTATTGGTTTTCTTGATAATGCTGGAGATACTGAACATATCTTATTATATTATATTCATTAGAAAATGAGGGAAGCAGAACTGAGAGGACAGTGGCCCTACTTTATAAGCACCCCTTTCCTCCTCTTTGCTTCCTTTACATGCACATAGCCAGTATATGTACATACATACATGTTGGGCTGTGGAAAACAACCTGCCTTTTCCAATAGTAAACCTGCCTTTTACCAGTAGTAAAACTGCTCCTGACCAGATTTAGTTCACAGAGTCAGTTACTGTGGTAACAGACTCCATGCATGAGTTACCTCGGCTTCTGAAACCAGCTCAACTGAACCCTCTGGCTCACATTCAAGTAACCTCAATTTGTGACACAGAAAACTCAAGAGTTTCCCTGATATCCGGTTCAAGATACTCAGAGTTTCTACATAACCTGCTTTCTGAAATGGACCCCTGAATACAAACATAGTGGTTGCATGTAATTTCATAAATTTGAATCAGGGCAATGTTGACATCCAGGTGGACACAGCCCACCTAGAAAGGCAAACCACTACACCAGGGGTGCCCAACTCCAGGCCTCAAGGCCACAAAAAGCCTGATTCAAATGAATGGATCACCATCAAGCCTGCAGAAGTCTGTTAACGACACATTCATTTGAATCAGGTGTGTCGTGGCAGGGAAACATGCAAGACATGCAGGACAGGGGCCCTCGGGGCCTGGAGTTGGGCACCCCTGCACTAGACCAAGACTAAAGGGGTGGTTCAGGTCACCTGGCCACCAAGCTTTATCAAAAAGAAAGTTTGAAGCCTGATTTTGAAGATACCAACCTGGTCTCAAAGCGGGTTGCAAACCCGGTAATAGATTAAGTAAAGTGACAGTTTCACGAATTCCAATGAGACCGGGTTGGGACTCCTTCCTACTTTTAGAAACTCTAGGAGCCACAAATTAGACTACAATCTGAAAATGAAGCACTCTGTTGGGCTACTATGAAACTATGAGCTATGAAGGAGAGAAACTTTAAGTTCTTTTTCTGGATTTAACTGGAAGCCAATAAAGGGAAGCTCAGAATATTAATGGTAAGAAACAATGGCAAGTGGCAAACAGTGGCAAGGAAAGACTCAAGACTCAGGACCTGGCTCATATGGGGGGACTCCATGGTGAGAGCCAGAAAGATAAAGGAAGAAAAGAGAAGGAAAATAAGATAGAGAGGAGAGAAGAGGTACAGGTATACAGCAAAAATTACAGGAGAAAAAAATATGTATGTTCGTATTAATAATCAGCAAACTGGTGAAGTAAGGGGGAAGACAAATGCATGGACTAGTTTCTACATAACCTGCTTTCTGAAAAGGACCCCAGGACAGAGGATAAAACAAGCTGGAGAGCCTGGAAAAATAGATTCTCTCATGATTGCAATATTGTGACTTTTGCAAGAATCAATTTTCATAAAAGTTAAGAGACAACCTTTTCTTTCAAATGAAAATTTGCTTTAGATTTTAACAATTTAACAAGAATTTAATCATGGGAAAATTATTAAATTATTGGGAAAATCATGCTGCACTGAAAAAGCTCCCAAGCCCTCTTTGTAAGAGGAATAGGGAAAACAACACTCAGTCCCAGAGTGAGGCCACCCTGCCCGAGATATCTGGATGTAAGCTGCTCTCAATGCAGACACGGTAAAAGGCCACGTGAGGCAAGTGCAGGAGAGGAGATGAGAACACAGAGGAAAAAGAGGGACAGAAACTCAGGCCAGAGAAAGAATAGTGATCAATTAAAGCAAGTAGCCATTCAAAGCCTTCTGCAGTCAGTCATGCTCACTAACATGTACACCTACATTTACAGCTGGAAGGAATAAATAAGGGAGACTTTTTCATGGGTTTCAGCATTTGCCTTTCACTTCCCAGCTGCACATGTTAGCTGTGGAGAAGATGTGTCATGCATAAATCTATATTAGCTGTCGTGTAAATGTTAATAAGGCAAACACAGACACAGACGTTACCATTGATTGAATGCTGTAACTTAAATATAGTTTCATTGCCCCTCGATTTTAGTATAGTTATTTCACAAAAAGAAATAAAAACAATTATAAATTCTACCTTTTCATCCTGCATAAATGTGGAATTTGTATCTGAAAAAAAACAAACTATTTTAATTCCCCAGTTCACAGAGCAGTTAACTCTGCTTCACTGTGAAGAGTTATGATGAAAATATAAACAGTGAGTCAGAATTACCAATTAAACCACCAAATGGCAGCTGCTACGATCCTAAGGAGTTCACCACTTCCCACGGGACTGCTGGTGACGAAGAGCAAAGAAGTAGCAATGGAGCAAAGAAAGAAGGGGGAAGCTTGTCCATTGAAGAGAAGAAGGAAAAGAAAACTTTGCAATGGTTGCTCTTCAGATTAAGTCACACAATCTTCTGGCGCTTATTTGTGATCACTGCAAGACGTCACTATGTGCTGCAGTGCAGGACATTTCTGCACGTTTCAAACCAGCCACATTTTCTTTTCTTTTTTTTCGATTGTCAAAGAATGAATGATACATGGATTACTAAACATAAACCAAATAAAGGACCAGCCCATGTTTATAATAAATTCTTTACTATCTAAAAGATAATTCAATACAGCTTTGTATTGTGCTTTTTGGTTCTGGCCTCATTACTCTAAAATGCAGTGGAGTTTTTTTTTTTCTTTTGAAAGATCACAAGCTAACTTCAGCATTGTTAGCTGCTGAAACTGTCAGTGGTAAAGGGAAGCCGTCACGCTGCTGAGACAGGAAAAGTGACGAGAGGCAATAATCCAGTATATCCATACTCGGAGCCACAGTAGTGGTTTGCAGCCCAGTTATTGTAACAATTGGGAGTGTGGTGGTCTCTGCTGTAGCTAGTATATTATTAAATAATGCTGTTGGCTGCTGACACTGAGGCTAGAAAACAAGTTTACCACCATTAACCTATATTGTGAAGTCACCCTTCTTAGCCAGTCAGCTTCTGTTTCAACGGAGATTTTCACTTGTATGTATGGGAGAATTTCAGTTGTGTGTTTGACAGGATTTCAGTTGTATGTATAAGAGGAACATTTTCAATAGTGTCTATAAGCAGATTTCACTGGCCTGTGCAAGAGCTTTTTCAGTAGTTTATGCAAACACATTTCAGTTGTGCGTGTGAGAGGATACATTTCCAGTTCTATAAAAGAAAAGAAGAAAAGAGAAAAAGAAAGGAAAAAAGAGTAATGACAGATTGATCCTCAACAACACGTCTGTAAGTGGAAACCAGCTGGAGCATCATGATGGTCTGTCTGGTGACTAGGACCTCCCTGGTAACAAAACTAACAACAGATATACAGTTTACCATTAGAATGAAGAAAAACCCTGACAAAACAACAATTAAAACATTTATATTTTGTGCATATGCAATGTATATACAACTTATATATAACATTAATCATAAACACATTAGATGTCTTTAGAGACACTTTCTTCTAACTATGAAAACTACATTTCTGCTGCTGATCTCATCAAACTTCACTGATGCTCTGGTAAAAGATGTGCAATGCTATTTTAATAGATTAGATAACTAACTAACAATATTTTCAATCAGTTACAACCAATCTAGTTTTCATAGAAAAATATTTTATATGCCAAATAGAACTGACTGATGTGGTAGAACACGTGCTACCAACTGCAGATAATTACAAACAGCTGATTATTCTGGTGATTAACATTATCAAAAACTTTCTAAATGAACAAAAATATTGTGGAAATGATAAACTGTCAACTCAAAATTAATAAATGCCTTTAATTTAATCACTGCTGAACATGCTCCAGAAACTCAGAGAATGAATGGAGGTCTTTTTTTAATTTAACAAAAGAATGAATGGACATCTGGAACTATTGGTGTTTGGAACTATCAGCTGCTCCATGAATCACGTGTCTTCCACATTCTTCAAGCTCTGTGGAAGTCTGTGGTGCTGGTTAGACCAAGACCAGAATCAATGTAAAAATACGTCCATTTCTGACCTACCATTCCTGACCTACCATTCCTGACCTACCATTTCTGACCTACCATTCCTTCCAATCTCAATAAAGAAGATGAACTACTACAGACCTGCAATCAACTTCATCAACCTGGTGGAAAGTACTCAAAATTACAAAATCCTCTTTAACACCATGTAAATTAACCCCAATCTGGTATAATCCTCATTTCCTATTATGCAAAAACCACATCTTTTTCCCAGTATGGCAACATAATGGTATTACTCACCTGCGTCATGTCTTTATGAACAACCAGTTTATATGTTTCAATACGTTAGTCCAGCAGTTTGGAATTGGAGAAGAACAATGTCTTTATCACGAACAACTAAAACATGTAATTAAATCAAATATGAACACATCTAATACTGAAGCCCACAAATTGTATTGAGGAGATTATGAACACTGTCAACCTCAGAAAAATCATCTCAAAAATGTACAAAATTATATCTAATACTGATACAGTATCAGCTCTTCTGACAACCAACTGGGAAAATAATTTAACAGTTCCCCTCTGTCCCAATTTCTGGACAGAAGTCTGTAATAATATCTTCTTTATGACAAAAAATAAAAATTTACAACTCATTCAATACAAAATTATTCATAGATGTCACTCAACAGAAAATGTTTAAAATGGCTTAGCAGATTCAGACATCTGTCTACAATGCATCATGGGTAGCACTGACGGCTACTTTCATGCTACATGGTGCTGCCCACCAGTTCAGTCCTTCTGGATAAAAGTGACAGAGAAACTCTCCACCACCCTGAGCTACAGAATCCCTTTATCTCCATTGTTGTGTTTACTTGGTAACAGTACTGAACTTGACAACCTTCCAGTTAAATACAAAAACCCAATCCTTATTTATTTAACTATCGCCAAGAAAACAAATCTTCTCAATTGGAAATTGAAAACTAGTATGCAGATTAATCACTGGACCAACCGTCTTATTGAATATACAACATTAGTTAAAATAACAGCTACTCATAGAAATGAATTAGCTGCTTTTATGAATATCAGGGATGTATTTATTACCTGCCTTAGAGTAAAACAGAAAACTGAGCACATTCTGAAAATATTATTAGTATTTAACCCAACAGAAGTAAGTACAGTTTGTACTATTGAATCCTACTATCTTCACCACCCTGCATGCAGCTGGAACACTTTCTTCTCAATGGGGGGACTCTTGGCCTGTCAGGGGCCGTCTATGCCAGCTGGCCCTCTGGGGATATGGACCTGCTAGGGTGGGGGGGGCTCAGTCTTTTCCCGGCGATGGTTCTTGGGGGGCCTGTACCCACATGGGGGATGCAGGCCAGTTTGCCATGAACACTGGCTGACCCTGGGGATGCGTGCATGGGCTGGGTTTGGGTCGCCTGTGGCCCCTCCCCTGCTCGCTGGTCTGTGGGGGGCGTGGGGCGTGCTCTTTGCCCTGCGGGGTGCTGGCAGTCAGGTGGGTCTGGGTCTATGGGGTGGCCGTGGGGCTATGCCTTGCAGGTCCCAGCGGTGGGGATCACTTACATCACTCCTGTCCTTGTCTGGATTTTTTTCTATCTCGGCCACAGGGATGAGGATCATGGATGGGGATCATGGATGGGGATCATGGATGGGGATCAGGGATGGGGATCATGGATGGGGATCATGGATGAGGATCATGGATGGGGATCAGGGATGAGGATCATGGATGGGGATCATGGATGGGGATCATGGATGAGGATCATGGATGGGGATCATGGATGGGGATCAGGGATGAGGATCATGGATGGGGATCATGGATGAGGATCATGGATGAGGATCATGGATGGGGATCAGGGATGAGGATCATGGATGGGGATCATGGATGTGGATCATGGATGGGGATCATGGATGAGGATCATGGATGGGGATCATGGATGAGGATCATGGATGGGGATCATGGATAGGGATCAGGGATGGGGATCATGGATAGGGATCATGGATGGGGACAGGCTCCTGCCTGTGTTAGACTGTGTTAGACACCCACTATCTATTTTCCAATCAGGGAGTTGGAAAACAGCTTAATGGGGTGGTGTGGGGCCTGTCCTCTGCGTGGCGGGTGTGTTGCTGCCCGGCTTACTGTTGCCCTCCCGGGATTCTGGGTGACCCGGGTTCCATCAGGTCGGGGAAGTGGTGGCCTGTTGCCTTTGCTATCTGTGTCTGGGAGGGGAAGCCTGCTGAACTGGATGGTCCTGATGATTTGGAGAAGGAATCCAGAGCACTTATGGAGGTCTGCTGCATGACACTCTTTCAGCACACCAGGACCAACTGTGATTCAGCCTGAAGTTCTGGTTGTTGTCACTAGTTGGTGCAGAGCATCATGGGTCAATAAGTCACTCTTGGACTGTTCTAGCTCTAACATGAATTGGGGTGTAACATGAACTTTACACCAACACACATCCAACATACACACACCTACATTTGTCATACCTCACTACACTAATACATTGTCAAACAACACACACTACAGTCACCATCTTTGGTCTTTGTCTTAATGTGTTCCACTGTTGGTTTATTTAAGTCCTCTGATAAAATCATGTTCAAATAAAGTTTGTTAGATTAGACTGTCAAGAGGGCTGGAGGACACTTTCATTCACACTCTCACCTATGCACAAGGAAATTGCTGCAAGATCAAATTGCATATAAAAGTTATTAGGGTTTTTTTGTCAATCTTGGCACGAACCCCTGCATATATGCAGACACAAAAAAGAGGAAGATAAGTCAAATAAAATAATGTGACTTATATTTCATCTAGCTAGAATAGTATTTGTTTTTCAGTTTCTGTAAAGATGGATGATGCTGACTAGAATTTTTGTTTCTGTGGGTTGATAAATTACTCTTTTTTTGGCAAATTGGTTCCATGATTTGTATGCAATTTCCTACATACTCAGCACTGTCTGTGCACCTGTTGGCATGAGTTCAACAGGTTTGTCATGTAAAGCTCTGATCTTTTTATCTGATGAAAGATGTTATAACTTGTAAGAATCATTCTATATGCTTAGCCCAAAGAGAAGACTGAAAGATATTACTGAGATTGTTTTGACATAATTTCATGGTGGTTCTTTTTGATTTGGTTTTCAACGCTACATTGAAGAAGATAAGCCTTTGGCATTTGAAGACACGAGCACACACATGCAAGAAGTAATTTGATGACATACGTGGATCCAAACTTCACTGTCAATGTCTGAAAACAGTTTTCATTAAATTAGTACTAAATTATGGTTGTATTTGTCCAAATACTTCTGAGTACCTGAAAATGGAGGTACTTTCCTTACAAATGGCTGTAATTTCCATCCCTGTCAACATCTATGTGTGGGGCTGAAAAACTGGACTCCATATGGGATTGTCCATGGGTTCTATGCTGTCGCCCCTCAATACCTTAACATTTTTGTTTTTATTCAGTTGTTTTAATGTCCATGTGTTTAGCGAGGTGTCTGACTTTTATAAATGCCATTTTTATTTCTCTCCATAATGTGTCCTTTGATAATTATGCTGTTTATTTATTTATTCTTTGCAGTATTAAAGAAAAAAGATGACGGCATCATGGATGGGCAGCTGGTGAAAAATGCTGTCTTCTACACAGAACTGCACCGACTGGACCCTCTCCAGTTTGCTTATTAATTAATTTTTCTCTTTTTTTGAAGACACTTTTCAAAAATACTTTTTAAAAGTAATTTTGAATTTGAATTTAGGCCTGGTAAATGTGTGGATGATGCACTAAGAACACTCTTCAACATGGTTTTTAAACGTTTGAGGACACCAACTCTCTGCTTGTCTTCCTTGTATACACTTCTCCTCTGCATTTAAAAAAAAAAGAAAGAAATTTGGCAGACAGATTAAAGAACATTCACAACAGATCTGCTGGCTGGCTGTTGGACTTTTAAAGTAAGTAAGGGTGAGTGATGCTTTTCCAGATGTTTTTCTCTACTGCATGGCCTCAGGCCGTCTTTTCTCTTCCCTTTTATGTGCTTTATACTTCAGTGAATGCCGTAGCCATGGCAACGGGCAAGTTCAGGTGTGAGTGATTGTATAGACTTGTGCAAACCATCCTTTGTGTATATGTATGTATGTA
>JBAMYA010046149.1:0-11206 GCA_037176975.1 Arrhamphus sclerolepis | reverse complement strand
GTTATTTTGTTTTTGTTTACAAAAGTACATTTATTAATTATTATTATTGTTTTATATATATATATATATATATATTATTATTATCATTGATTTATTGATGTTTTTTTGTGATTGTATTTGAAATAGATATCAATCAATCAATAAAAACCAAAGTAGGGTCCGTAAATCACACTATGAGGGCCCATAAATGACATTAGCAAGGTCCCCAAAATCACACTAGGAGGTCCCCTAAATGAAGTCACCAGGGCACCTAAATGACACTAATAGGGCCCCTAAGTGACACTAACACTGCCCTAAATAACATTAGCAGGGCCACTAAATGGCATTAGCAGGGGCCCTAATTAACACCAGCAGGGCCCTTAAATTACATTAGCAGGGCCCCGAAATGTCACTAGCAGGGCCCCTATATGACCCCAGAAGGGCCCCCCAGACGGCTGGAAGCAACCATGCTTGCAGTGATTCATGTTGACTGCACATGGGTTGTTTGACCACTAGGTGTCCTTGTGCATTATCTTCATTATCTTCACTGCTGCCTCTGTTGTCTTGTGGAGCGCGCACACACGTTCACGCGCAGGCACAAGCTGCGTGCTGACCACGCCCCTCTCATGAATAATACAACACCTCCGTCGACCAGAGGAGGTTTGTGAGGAGCAGTTCTCCACACGTCAGGTCGCTCCTACCGGCGGAGACACATTCATGCTGTTATATCTTCATCTGCTCATTGATAAGGAGATACTAATATCCGGTAATGAATGGGGAAGTGGGGCTCACGGGAACTCGCACCGACTCCGCTGGTTTGTACCGGGGATCTACGGATGAGGAGGCTGGATATTAACCCGACCGTGAGCGACCTATTATCTGCCGGTCAGACGGCGCTCGTGTCGCCAGCGGATTGAGGAAGAAAAACACCTGAGGTAGGCCTCCCGCTTGTCCGAGTGTGGTTTTGCGTTTGTTTTTCTGAACGTATATTGTATGCGTACGAAGTAAAGAGAGCTGATATAGTAACGCGCTTGTGCGCGCGTGTTTTATCATTTCTCTGAGCGTGTGTACGTGAAAACACACACATATCCTGCCAGCAAAGGCATCAATACCATACAGAAGCCTGTCCTTTCAGGTCATTTACATATTAATAATACACGTCTCGAATCATTCTTTTAAAAATGTTTTCTGTTATTAAATCATTGAAATTATTAAATAAATTATCATAACAATATTATGATACTGCCCGTGATAGTGAATGTGATGCCATTACTTAGAAGATGCTGAACTCAGCACCACAGCTCAGAAACCCTGCAGAATTATTGTTTATCCAGGATCACTTTAAAATCTGCATTTAATAGTTCAGAACAAAATTCCCTTACGATTCAGATAAAAATAAATAAATAAATATAACCAACATGTAGAGTTTGACCATCTCCTCAGTGTTTGAGGAAGAGACTGGAGCTTTACTGGGATGACTGGAAGTAATCTTGTGCTTGTACTGGGCCGGATGTGTGTTTCAGCCAGCTGGTGATTCATAGTTGTTTTGGCAGGAAACAGGAATCCTTTGTTTGGAAGTGACTGGATTAGCTGTCGCACTATGTACATCGTAATCCATGTATATCAGTCTGATGGATCCATGTGTGAGGATACTGACAGCTCCATCCATCCATCCATCCATCCGTCTATCTGTCCATCACCCACTGGATTCCCTAGCTTGGTTGTTTTTTATGGATTGACATTACATGAATTTTCAAAGTGGACTCAATTAAAAATAAATGAACTACAGAAATGTGACTATTTATTTGAAAAACACTGAAGCTGTCTTTTTTTCTTACTGTATGAAGTGCATTGAGATGAGTTGAGATTCTTTTGTTGTGAATGTTACAAATAAGGTGAACTGAACTGGAATCTGCCCCATGATGGGCTGATGGCTTGTCTGAGGTGTACCTCTGCCTTTATAAAGCCATGGTAGGCAGACCCCTGTCACCTTGAATATGATTAAGTGGGTAAAGATAATGAATGGATGAATTGAAATCCATCCTTCCACAAATCTGTGTTACATTTACAAGTGATCGAAATAAACTTTTTTTTTTTTTTTCCAGATCATTATGACACATCAGTTAACTGGATTACAGTTATCACTGTGTGGAAATAGAAAGATACCAACTGTACAATTTATTTTCCACCACACAGTAAAACCTGCGGCAATCACAGCTGGTTGATTTTCATTTTTAAAACTGACATATTTTTGCAAAAACAGCAAATTCCCTCTGCCCTAATTGTTCTCCATGGTTTGTGTTCTCCTCTCAGGCTTCTTTCCAAGACAGTGTCAGTGCAGATGGGCGTTATCCCATATTAATCTGCCTTACCCTGTACTTCATAGTCGGGGTTTAACCCTGCTCTGATTAAAAGCCCCCATCACCACGTCATTCATTAGTTTAATTAGATGACTCACACAGCATCACTACTGCAAAACTACTGCAAATGAAAGGAGTACAAGACATACTGGAGGGGCTTGGTTTAGTCCTCTCTACTAATACAATAGGATTTCCCCCTCCCCATGCCCAAACCCACCCCATTTTTCATACCTACCATTTCATAACTTGGGTGTTAATTTTAAAAGTTACCATGGAACTAAGCTAATCCTTCCATTTCTTTTCACATTTTAGCATGTACAGTTTTGATGATTCCTGTATCCTGGAACGCTATAAAAAATCTGTAATATTCATCTCAGTATAATATGATAACTAATAGAAAATCATCTTTGCTGGTGTGCAGTGCCAGTGAATGAGCACAGTTCATCACTCTGGCTTCCTGTGGGAAGAAACTATCTGAAATGGGCAGTCTGTGATTTAATAGCCTGGTATCATTTTCCACTGAAGACCACAGTACCTGCCTGGTATCCGTCATGATCTGAGCTTTCCATATTGCAGTGGGTTGTGTAGATGTCACAGAACTGTGCGTGCCAGTATATAATTTCTTTTTTTTAAATTTGTCCTTCAGCAGCCCGCTGTCCTCAGCAATCTATAAGAATAGTCATAAAATAGTGTGGCTCATCCTATTAGGATGCCCTCAGTGATGCAGTGTCAGACCATCGTAAACTGAGCTGGGCCGTAAACAAAATGTAACCACATGAGCAGTTTTCAGAACAATTTGTTCAGTAATTTGCTCTGCTAATTTAATGTTAAAAGAGACATTAGGCATTTCCGAAGAAGGTGTCACAATTTCCAGCATTATTAATGCAATGTAAACTTTGCTTAAAATACCACAGAGATGCAGTACAATAGCTCCATTTTCTAACCATGAATTTTAGAGGTGGAGTCAGCGTCTCTTCTGTATTTCAGACCACTTCTGTACTGGTGTTAGAATACACGCAGTGTATTTGTACACGGCGTAGCTACGGCGTGGGTGTGACCCTGTAGCGTAGGCTGACTTGCCCCTCGGCATTGTGGTGACTTGGACTGCAGGAAACATGATTGGTAGATTTGTTCTTCTTTGTTTTTAAATTTCCCCCCGTTATTTCCTCTCTGTCATTCGGGTAGAATGATAGTTTGCTGCAAAGTTTATAAAAACGACTGATTAGGTCCAACTAGCACAAAATATACTTTATTAGCTCCTTGGTTATGTCTGAGCTACATATAGAGCTGCATGAAATAGTTGCATAAGTCAACCTTTACTGTAACAAAGGTTTTAGGCTTTAAAATGAAAACATATTGATGTGGACGTAATCTCAGCTTCATGCTACCTACTTTAACGTTAAGCTAATGCAGCACACACTGAGTCTTAAACATAGTGGATGACTTACAAGAGGGCATCACCACAAAACTGTTTAAACTTTATGTATCCAAAAATTCACCAAGAGAGAAAAGAAAAACAAAGACATTTGTATGAGACTTGTAGACTCTACGTGTTACGGTGGAGCTGGAAGTGAATAAATGAGAAATATTTTGTCCCAAATATCACATATTGTAAATTTTGGTGTGTCTCGAGTCTCATTTGGAAAAAGAGAAATCAATTACCAGTTTTTATTGGTAACTCTCCTGGCAGCCTTTTTCTGATTGGATATTGTTACATTCCATGTAACAATTGATATCACATTTGAGTGTTTTGTTTAAATTCTACACATGCATAAAAATTGAAGGTTAAAGATTAGATTGATGATTACAGATTATAAATTTTCAATGAGTTATACATTTAGGATTTGGGTTTGTAGTTCAAACATAATTCTGAGTATATTCTATCATATTGATACTCCTCGCACCACAGGACGTCTGATGAGCTAATCTGCAAACTGACTCAGACGTCCAAGTTTGTTGAGGATTGGAAAACTGGGACCAGATCCCTCCCAGATTATCTTGTCGCGTGGAGCTGACTTAAAATAAAAATGGGGAAAGTGGTAACTTTACTCTGAGCTGAGTATGTGATGTCACAGTACTCTGTAAAAATCTGAACATCTCATGCTCATCATGTATCTGCTCTCATGGACAGAAAACAAAAACAAAAACGTTGTTGACTTGAACCAGTGGGAATGTGCATCTTGCACATCACAAATGAATGTTAAAAGTAGATATCATCTTAAGCCAAATCGTTATATAAAATACAATTTATTGTTATTACTTATTTTATGAATTCAAATGCAGTATGTATGAATCAGAGCCCAAGTCACAAGTCCTTAGAATCAGAGTCTGGTGTGATATATGAAACATGCAGCAGCACAACAATTTGTTGTTCTTTACAAGAGTAAATAAGGCTTCAGATAGTATTGTTGATAGACTGTAGTGAAGAAAAGCCATGACGTTTCCACTAAGTATGACCGTACTCACATATAAGAAGTTATCTTCATTACAAAACAGTCACTTATGTTTGCATTTTTTCTTAGTTTTGTTATGCAGAAGAGGGAGGGGGTGAGTGTTAAGCTGCAGACATTGATGACTGGTCAAATATGTTTGGCAGTCATTCCACCCCATAATAACCACATGCCTTCAGACTGTGTAGAATTATTGTGCTTGAAGGTGGCCATGTTCGGTTAGCACTTCTACAAAAACAAAATGCAACAGCACTTCTGATTTGGTCATCTTGGTGTTGAATCATGTTTTCATTTGCACAAAATGGTGCATTCTACACTTGTTCATATGGGAGACACACTTTGGTTGATGCTGGATTGTATGTTTTGTTAAAGCATGGAAATCATGTTGAGAAATGCATGATTATGGTTCTAACCATCTGGAAATGTGCTGTTGTAATTATTGAGATGCTACAGAGTTGTATATTAACTGTCAGACTCATTTCTGACATTTAATGTAGAAAAAGTCAATCATTTCCCAAAACACTGTCAGAATGAACGTATATGAAAGTAAAAGATGACTTTTGCCTCCGCAACTGTGTTTAAAGATGTCTTGAGCAGAGGTTTGTGATGCTGTCTTCTCTGATCATGTGCCTGTAATATTTGAAGCCTGTAATACTAAAATGTAATATTTGACATATTTCCACTGGTGCTCAGTTTCCCCGCTGCCTTCAGCTCTGTGATTGGTGCAGCTGAATCTCTGGGCTCTGACTCTGAATGTGACCTGTCAAAGAATTTTGGAATAGCTGGCACCATTGAAAACCAGGTCGTCTAAACCTAGACCTGATCCCTGGATAAATGACAGGACCCACGCTGTGAGACGTGAGTGCAGGAGAGCTGAGTGTAAGTGGAAGAAGGACACGTTCCAGGTATCGTTCCAGATGTTGAGGGACAGCTGACATTTATATCAGAGAACTGTGAGAGCTGCTAAAATCAAGCACTTCTGTTATTGTCATTTCTAACTGTCACAATCCTTGTTTTATTTAAGACAGTTAACTCTGTTCTTGATGCCCCACATTCAGCCTGTCTGGAGAACTCAATTGAGGTTTGTGAAAACTTCTTGAGTTTCTTTATAAACAAGGTTGTGAACATTAGGGCCTGCATTAGTCCTTCTTCTTATGACCTTTGCACTTATGTGATACACTATTGTTTTTGAGCAGTTTGAGCCTCTACCTGCTTTGATGGATGTAACTGGTCATATGAAACCTGCAGGAGCTCCTAATGACCTGATCTCCCTCATCTTTTTAAAGAGGTTTTATCTATTTTAACACCTTATGTGCTCAGGATTTGAAACTTCAGTTTAGCAAATGAGATTGTGCCTGTAATTTTAAAGCAGGTGATGATTAAAAACTGATTAAAAAGCCGGCCTTAGACTCTTCAACTCTTCGGTCTGGTTTTAAAGTCCACCACAGTACTGAGTAAGCTCTATTGAAGGTTTTTAATGATATTCTCTTAGCCACAGATTCTGGCCACTGTCTCATCTTGGTTCTGTTGGACCTAACAGCTGCCTTCGACACAGTGGATCATCAGATCCTTTAGTCTTGCCTGGAGAACTGGGCGGGTATCCAGGGCGGAACTTTAGACTGGTTCAAGTCATACTTGGCAGAGAGAAGTTTTTGTGTCCATGTTGGAACTTTTGTCTTCTGTTGCTCAGCTTACATGTGGAGTCCCACAAGGCTCCATCCTCGGTCCTCTCCTCTTTTCCATATACTTACTCACGCTTAGAGCTATTCTTGGGAAATTTGGCATGTCATTCCTCTAATATGGTGACAACAGCTAGTTTTACAGTGATGCAAGACTGACGTCATGTTGTTTAGGCCCAGTGATGCCTTTAAAGTCCAGGCTGATCTGGGCCCTCTGAACCCTTATGTGACACATACAGCAACAGACCTCGTTGTCAGACTGGACTGTGACCTTAAGTCACAGATTAAATTAGTGTTCAAGTCTAGCTTTTTCCATCTGAGACAACTGATCAAAGTCAAGACATTTCTCTCTCAACATCATTTTGAGATTTTAATCCATGTTTTTATTATTTAATGAACTGTATTTTGGGATGAGCCAGACACTATTTTCAGGAAGGACTGCAGCTTGTTTAAAACGCTTTAGCTTGTCTTTTAACTGGAACTAAAAAACGTAAGCACATCACCTCAGTTCTGATGTCGCTTCATTGGCTCCTGTTTGCTTTCGGGTTGATTTTAAAATTCTTTTATTTGCTTTTAATTTGCAGTCATACACTCCCTCATGCTCTCTCAGGTCAGAAGATCAGTTGCTGCTTGTTGTCCCAAAGACAAAGATGAAGAAGAAAGGTGATCAGGAATTTGCAGTTGTCGTCCCAAAACTTTGGAATCAGCAGCTTCTGTTCATCAGACAGGATGAGTCACTTCCTGTTTTTAAATCCTCTCTTAAAACGTATTTATTCTCTTTGGCTTATAACTCACTTTGAGACAACAATTTTATTGTAATTAATTCATGGCAGGTCGACCAACTCTTTTTGGTTATTTTATCTTTATTTAGTTGACTAACCAACTCCTGTTTTTTATATTCCTGTTTACATTCCTTTAAGTTACATTTTATTTTTTTAACCCAGTTTTGAGATGTTGCCTTTTATTCTTCCAATTTTTAAAATCTATTTTAATTGTTTTGGTGTCTGGGACTTTGGCCAAGACACCAAAAAGTGCTTTATAATTAAAATTGAGCTGAGAGTTGAATTTGGAAGTTTTCTTATTCCAAGCAGCTTCCACTTACTGTCATTGGTTGCCTCACTAGTGTGCATGTACCCTGAGAAGTTTTTTATTACTTGAAAAAAAACTGAATAAACATTTAAACCAAGAAGAAAGAGTAAAAGGTGTGTCACTGTTAGGCCCCTGCTGATCTGGAAGTTGGTTTTGAGGCCACTCACACTTTCACACTCCCTTCCTGTATGTGGTCAAGTGGCAGGGGTCCTAGCAAATCTCAGGAAGTAGGGACTTCCTAAAGGAGAAAGATAAGACCCCTGTACAGTGTGCATGTCTTTATAAGTTTACTCTAACATCTGCATTCAGCTACACTCCTATAGGCAGGATCATTTAATTAAAAAATAAACAACAAAAAAATGTTTTCTCAATGTTTAGTAAGTTTTGAAATTGTGTTTGTGACTAAGTCATCTGAACAATGCTTTTCTTAAAGTGTTATTTTTTCTTACAGCAATTTTTCCTTACTTTTTGAGGAGGTCAGTAAATCATAAACAGAGATATAATGCAGAAGCATCGTATCCCACCTCTCCTGGCAGTTTCACAACTATTCACACTTTGTTTCATGACCAAAACATCTCATAGCTCTACCGGGTCAACATTGGTGGATCAGTGATTTACATGTGACTTGAATGTCCAAACAATAGTTTATAAGCCTTAAGGCTGTTTTATACTTTGTCAAAGCAGCTCCATAGGTACATCCTACACCACCATATGGTACGCAGGGGACTTATGTGCACCACTTTCCAAGTGTAACAACACATTATGTTGATGTGGACTGTAAATGTAATGGGTCAGTAGAGTTGTTCTACGTCGTCTTGTATTTCCCTCTGCTACTTTTCTTCATCATTTTCAAGTTGGGTAGAACAAAAGCTCACTGCAATATCTGTAAAAATGAGATTTATGAGGTGCAACTCATAAAATTATACTTCATTTGTTGCTAAGTCTGAGTGACGCATAGAAAGTAAATAAAAAGAAACTGAGCTACAGCACTACAGAAAAACTACCCAAACTGTCTTTGGACTCCTGCCCTGGTTGTCTCTTGCAACAGCCGCATATTGCTTAACAGCTTTGTCACATTGAATTGATGGCGCTATCTCACGGAGGTACAGTAGACATTGTGGCAGAAACGACTAAGAACTAAACACTGAAGCATTGTGGTAAGGAAGAGATCAGCACTGATGGCTGCAACTTGAGCCCTGGAGAATATTTCATGTAAAGGGTAGAACTCACACTCTTCTGGGGCTTTTCAGACTGCTTTTCTCTGCTTTAACTTACGCCAGTTATCCTAAACGAAGTGCACAGGATCTCCACTCATCTTGCAGTCAGTTGCTCATGTGTTCCTTGCCAAATTGATGGGAACATAGCCTGCAATTTCTTGTGAGGTTCAGCATGTTAATAGTCCTCCCTGTTTAGTACTACACTCAGTGACACCCAAAAACAGTGGAATTTGCTAGTTCATTAAAACTGGATGTTTAGATGTCCTAAACGTCCCAAATGCAGCTTCCTGATACCCAGTGGATGCCATTTTTCGCAGTACCTGGGTATCCCATATTGATGATAACACAATATAGTTTCCCTTTCAGGGTTTTAAGTTCAGTTTAGTTGAGTTCAGCTTAATTTCTCCTCATCCTTTTGAAGTATATGAAAATAAAAACAGAGTCCTCATGAGGATGAATGTCAACAGCAGCACACTTTTGATGGAGTGTGCCAAGAAACAGGTAAAGCAGGTATCTATTTAAATTTAATTTGAATCTTGTTTAAGCCCTTGATGATTTGTCTCTGTTGTTCCTGTCCTGTGGCGTGTCTAACACTCTACAACCCAATTATATATTTGGCTACTTCATTCTGACTGAGTTGAAGATGGTTTTCAGTACCTCAGCATGTTTAACCACCAGTCAGTGGTTGCTTGGAAGGACTAGGATTCTCCAGGTGGTAAAGGTTTATGAGCCTGATGTTCTTGGGTGCAGCAGCTTTTTTTAAACCCTCACTAGAAAGTTTTGCTTTCATTCTACAAAGTAGCACCCCAGGCAGTAAAAGAAGAAACACGTAAAACATCATGGTCGAAAACCCATTGCAAATAGAATGGAAGAGCCTTCTTAAAAACCCAGAAATTGGCACGCAACCAAGACTTGTGGACGGAACACGTCAGGTGCTCATCACCATGAGGACTCTTCCTGCCTTTGGTCAAGTGGTGGGAGTCCCACATACATCTCAGGAAATGGGGATTAGCTTCTCTAAAGGTTTCACAACCATTCACACAAGGGCTGAACAATAATGAAAAATAATCTAATTATGATTTAAATAACAAAAAAAACAAATATTGCAATTGCGATTTAATAAGCAATTATTTCTTAAGTTCAGCAGTTTTCAACAAATTTAGGGATTATGTCTTTCTGTTATACGAGACATTCTTACACAGAATTAACACTTTGATACAATGAGATGCTTCTAACATGTTTCTAACATGTCAAAATGACAATAAAGAATCCTTGAATGAAGCATCAATTTAAATGACTGGGATTTTATTAGACATCTTTATCATTTAACTTAGTTTTGTAAGAATATAATATAAATAAATGCTATGTTAGCAAAAATTAAATTTAAAAAAATCCCACGAATAAGGTGCAGAACAATAAGACAATAATAAGAATAATTATTGCAAATGCAATTTATTGTTCAGCCTTAATTCACACTTTGATTCATGTGACCAAATTATCTCATATGCTGACCAGGTAAGCAGTGTAGAGTGGACAGAAGCATCACTGTGTCTTGGATCATGTCAGAATCCTAATGAGGAATGAATGTCAGATGTCATACAGATAACACGGCTTATCAGGCAACAGGTAGAGCAGGTAGTTATTTGGTTTGAATTTGCATGTTGTTGGAGCTCTGCCCTCAAAACTGCATGATTTGCATTCCTGCATCATGTTTGTGCTAGGCCTGAGCAAAACCTTCCTGGTAATAGAATAATACTTTACCTTAGTCATCAAAGAGAAATCATATTATTGCAGTACACATTATTCAGGGAAAAAAAATACATTTAAGTAATGAAGTATATAAAGAAGCAGCCCTGGTATTTATTGAAAGACTGTTGCTGTGGGTAGAAATGACCTCCTTGCAGGTCCTTAATTGCAGTTAAGCTAAAGAAGCATGGTGCTAAAAACAAGCCTATGTGCAGTCAGAGAGGATGTTTCTTTATCATATTGAGCATCTTGTTCAGCATTTTTCAGTTCTCAGATTTTGGATCTTAGCAGCAGTTCCCAGCACAGAACCAGCCTTCTTTATCAGTTTGTTTAGTTTCTTTACCCTCTTTCAGATATTTACTGCGTTCCAAATGTGTCGCTGTCAGTCTGTCTTCATGACCATCACTTTTCTTTCAGTTTGCCTGGCTTCTGTGTTAATTTCACAGGCATGTCTGAAATAAGATGTGAAGAAAACTGATATTTATGTAACCCGTGTCTGAATGACTGAATGTTGCCAGTTTAACAGAACAATGAAGAAACTTATGCTATGTAAAGGTAGAGGTAAATGTCTTCCCCATGAAGATAAGCAAACTGCAGGAGCTCCTGAAAGGTGCTTAATTGTAGGACTGGGCAACTTTTCAAACAATTTTGGTATTTTTGTTAAGCGGCAGACAGGCTTCTCTGTG
>JBAMYA010046148.1:0-11209 GCA_037176975.1 Arrhamphus sclerolepis | reverse complement strand
TATATAAATAAATAAATATATACACATATATATATATATATATATATATTATACATATAGATATGATGATCTACAGTAGATCTGTGGCAGCTTATCACTCACATTTGCATGTATATATACATCAACAGGACTTTATAGTCTTTGTGGGTATGTTTACATGTTTGCATTGCCGCCGACTTATATTTTATTCCTTTTGCTGACTGATGTCCACATACCAAGAGACCCCTAAGGGCAGCTGTGTCACTCTTGTGGCAGATTCTTGAAAAAGTCTTCACCTCGAGGTTTTCCTGTCTATTGTGGTGACATAACAGATCAGTTTAGAGGCAAAAATAATGCAATCCAGCACTGAATCATCATGGCATTCCTAATATGTTTTGCCACTTTTAATTCTTTTAATTCATAGAAAAGGAACTTTCTCATTAGTTAACACTAGTTCCACAGATGGTGAGAGTACAGTTTTTGGGGATCTTGGAGCTGAGTACATCTTCTATTCTGTGGCCTGCTCAAGGACACTTTTTAGCAAGGTGAAAATCCTCCACCAACTGCCAGGGAAGACTTTGATCCAGGACCTAGGACACCTGCGCGCACACAGCAACACACACCTGCCCTGCTAACAGCTCCCCTGCCAATTACATGGTTGATTGATCACCAGGCACCATGTGCAGGCAGGTGTGAGCTCATCTAAAATGACCCCATCTCAGGCAAAGTAGGTGAACAGGAGCAAAGCTCACAGTAATTTCAGGTCACATAAACATAACTAATCAAGCAGATACTCTACAAACATAGATTCTTATGAACTTACACGCTGTAAGCTCCCCTTTCAGCTATAGAGAATGTGGAGTGTGCACAAGGGGAAATGTGAAATTAGGCACATAAAGTCTTCACAGTATAAGACAGTGTGTTTTAATGAAAATAAATAACTTTGTTTTGTGCTAGATTAAAACACTCTGTCAGAATTATGCAGGAGACAGAATGCAGAAGGCCCATAGCACAGAGGAATGCTCTGTGATTCTAAAACCCTTTTTCCAGTTCAAACAAACAGACATATTTAAGCAGAAAAAAGGAATAACATGCCATGTCTCCTCTTAATTCTTTGTTCTGCGGGTAAAACACAAGTCTTTTGTTGGCACAGGTGCAGCAGTTGGTGGACAGGGTTCCTCACTGTGTGGAGCCAGAGACAGTAATTTAATGTCTATCAGTAACAAACATGGCTTTTGATTTAATGGGGTATTTTAAATTGGTTCTTTCCATCATGCATGTGATTCTTTTGCAAACTGAAGTACAGAAAATAACATAAGAGTGAAATAAATCTACGTCAATGTTTCTGCCTTGACTACTGTAATGCTAACTGGGAAGAAAAACAGAAAACTTAAACTGTAATAAATGTTAAAATGTAACTGAATACATTTTATTCTTCCATTGACCATATCCAGATCACCCTATTTTGTCTTTTAGCTCTGCCACATGTCAAAGTGTCATTGGGCAAGATAGTGAACCCCCATCCCCACCCACACACACACACACACATACATTAACCTTGATAAGCTCAGTAGTGTGTGGCTGCATAGTGTGTATATACAGTACATTTTGAAAACATTATAAACACAGCATATGTGTGCGTGTTTGTTACCCACTTTGTAGAACCAGGAGGACAATGTTTAAAGGTAGCACAGACTTAAAAAAAAAAAAAAAAATCAGAGAAACTATAATTTTTTTCCATGTATTTGCAAGTATGCCAAACCATTTATGATTATTGTTATTATTATTATTGTTGATTAGTTCTAATTTAACATTTAAGCTGAATTCAAAAATCTACATTATTAATTCACACCCATATTTGGAGCTATAGTTATACTGGTATGGGAGACCTGTGTTCAAATCCTGTCTGTGGCATGTGTCTTTACTCAAGTCAGGGTGAAATGCAATGTCGGCCTTGATATTGTCCTGTTTAACAAGGCCCACGTCAGTTGTTGGAGAAGCAGGGCACTGGTGAGAAATAGGCAACTGGAACAAGGCACACATGAGCTACAGAGGACCATATCAGACTGCTGGAAAGCTGCAAACCCTGACGAGAGAGGTTTTATGCAGAATATATGATACCTTTGGGGTATTTTGAAACCCAATATTGACAACAACCAAGAAACACTGAGTGGCTCAGTGGTTCCAAAGTCCATCAATCCATCATTCGCTTCTGCTTATCTGGTTTTGGGTCGCAGGGGGCAGAAGCTTGAGCGGGGAAGCCCAGATGCCCCTTTCCCCAGCCACCTCCTCCACCTCTTCTGGGGGAATACCGAGGCGTTCCCAGGCCAACCGAGAGACGTAATCTCTCCAGCATGTCCTGGGTCTGCCCCGGGGCGTCATTCCGGTCAGACATGCCCAGAACACCTCTCGAAGGAGGAGTCCAGGGGGCATCCTCACCAGATGCCCATACCACCTTAACTGGCTCCTTTTGATGTGAAGGAGCAATGACCTGACACTCCTGGAGTCCCTCCTGGATGACTGAACCTCTCACCTTATCTCAAAGGGAGAGTCCAGCCACCCTATGGAGGAAACTCATGTCAGCCGCTTGTACAATCTCATTCTTTCAGTCCCTACCCACAGTCCATGACCTTGGGTGAGGGTGGGAACGAAGACTGACGTGTAAACAGAGAGTCTCTCTTTTTGGCTCAACTCCCTCTTCGCCACAACAGAGCGGTACAGAGTCTGCATTACTGCAATCCACCTGCCAATCAATCAGTCAGTTATCCCCTCACTCATGAACAAGCCCCCAAGATACCTAAACTCCTCCACATGAGGCAGAACCTCATCCCCAACCCGGAGAGGACATTCTACCCTTTTGTGACATAGGACCATGGTTTTGGATTTGGGGGTGCTGATTCTCATCCCAGCCACTTCACATTCGGCTGAAAACCACTCTAGCGAGAGCTCGAGGTCTCTGCCCCATGAAGCCAATGGGACTACATCATTCGCAAAAAGCAAAGAAGCAATCCTGAGGTCACCAAACCAAAACTCCTCTGCTCCCTGGCTGTGCTTAGAAATTCTGTCCATAAAAGTTATGAACAGAATCAGTGATAAAAGGCAGCCCTGGCGAAGTCCAACTCCCACCGGAAAAGAATCCACCTTACAAAGTCCTGAGGCAAAATTTGCTATCACAAGTAGAGATTGATGAGGTACAGGAAAGATGCAATGGCAAGATGGAGTCAGGATGATAGGCAAGAGGGAATATAGCATCATCCAAAGGGCAAAGTCACATATGGCCTATCCAGGAATAAATACCCCACTGGTGGAGTAACCTCGCTACAGGAGGAGACTCATCATGATTTCACCACAAGTCGAACATTCTAAATAGAAGGAAAGAAGGGAGGCTGCGGAAACACTCACAGATACATATAGAAGCTGACTCCCAAGATGAACTGCTAAGTTATTGTTCCAGGCAGCAGAAACTCATTGAGGAAGAGGAACCATCATGGATGGAGAATCCCATGTACAGCATGTACCAGAGCAAGATTTGTATGGTGTATTGCTGCTTAATGTTTTTCTCGAATATATCAAATCATACACTTGTATTTTCACACATTACTTCTACGTTTTGGCTTCATTTTCTCAAGAAGGACAATAGAACATGTGTTATGTTCCTGCTAATTTGAACATAGGACTCGTTATGGGGCTGCAGACCACTTCTTTTAACACGATATTTTGTGTCAGCATTGTAAAATTGTTTTGTACGGGGCAGTTTTCTGTTTCTGAACTGTCTGCTTCTTATTGCCAGAATTTAGCCTCTGGCATCTGGTTACTTACATCCAGTAGCTTTTCAGAAACCATAGCATTTTATTTATTTATTTATGTATTTATTTGTAATTTCCTTTTGATTGTGACAGATCTAATCAGGCAGTGTATGATTAAGCAGTTACACAGAGCTGCAACAAGAAATTATTCCACTATTACAATAGAATGGAAATCTCACGAGTAAAGAGGCCTGAGCCTCTTGTATTGTGTGAGTTCTTCATACACAGAGGAGACCAATTATTTAAGCATTTCAAAAGTAAAACAAAGTAAAATAATATGCACTGACACCTTCTGTATGATTACTTTCAGACTAGTTCCCATAATTCCCAATTATCTTTGCATTCATGCACATCTCATGAGGAATAAAGAGATCTGTTAAAATATTTTCACATCATTGGGATTATGACAATGTTATTTTTAGGGACGTGGAGGAAAAGGCAGCATCTATGTCTGGGCGTCAGGAGATGGTGGTAGCTATGACGACTGCAATTGCGATGGTTATGCCTCAAGCATGTGGACAATCTCCATCAATTCTGCCATCAATGACGGGCGTACTGCCCTGTATGATGAGAGCTGCTCCTCCACTCTGGCATCGACATTCAGCAACGGACGCAAAAGAAACCCAGAAGCTGGTGTTGTGAGTGTGTTTGCATTTAATCCCTTCACTTATGGATGTTTTAAATGATTAAAAATGAACTGATCTCCATGATATTATTCATCAAATGCTTTTAATTCAACGCAGGTATTTTATTTTTGATAGATGACAGTGTTTACTTTTGTTTTTTTTAAGTTTAATGTCTATTCAAAAATAAACTGAAATGTGAACACCCCCCCCCACAACCCCATATTTTAACATAAAAACAAAAGGATTGTAAGTGGCTCATGGCACCACTGCAGAACCAGAAAAAAAAAAAAAAATTGGTGCTCATATTCTATTTTAATGGTAAATGCCTGAATTTGAAACTATCCTTGTAAGGATAATGATTACTACTTCATACGTTCACGTTTAGATATTCAAACCAAAATCTTCCAGCATGTTTCTGTGCAGAGACATCAGTGTTTGAGTGATTATGCAAATCACCTTTTGGCTGCTGACAAAGTTTATGATTTTCCTAAGGGTCTCTATGCTAATTGCAGTCAATCTGTTATTATTTGTAATTAAGGGATTAGATAAATAAATGTTTATTTAGTGAACATGTTGGTTCTGCTCACATACATTCATCAGTCTTGTTTGCCTTCTTCACTGTTCTGAAACTTGCAGTAAAACTCTAAAAGGATACTGCTGATGAACATTTCATTTCATATGTTTTCTCAATGTTTCATTGGGAGCTCTCTGAGTATCCTGGATCTTAATTATCAAAAAACAAAACAAATAAAATAAATCATGTTTACAGGTTAAATTTGAACTATTCTATATGATTCCACAGTATTTCCTTCCTGAAAAATGCTCAACCCTACTGCTAAGAATTTCTAAAGTTTTCCCTTTTTTTCTCTTCCCAATGGTTTGGTTATTTCAGGCCACGACAGACTTGTATGGGAACTGCACGTTACGCCACTCTGGAACATCGGCTGCAGCTCCGGAGGCAGCAGGCGTTTTTGCTTTGGCTCTTGAGGCTAAGTATGTGCTCCACAGTCCCTTCCACAGCTCACTAATAATTGCAATCAGTGATTTAGATTGACCTCCTACCTAAAACATTACCTCATTAAATGTCACTCTTCGGAAGAGCAGCCCTGAGCTCTTATGAATATGTATGTTTTCAACTCCGTTTCTCAGCTCCTATCCTCACATCATTAATTCTATATTTATACTTTGGTGTCAGAAGTCCTTAAAGACTTCACTTTCAAAGAGTTGCACCGCTTCTTAAATAATTGCTTATTTATGGCAACCATGAACCAGATAAAAAATACAGAACCGTTCTCACAGAGTATAGGCTTCAGGAATCAGCTCAGGAATTCTGCTTTATTTATTATTTGTCCAGACACTGAGCCTTGAAATAAAGCAGACAGCAGTGCCTCATTATTAACTGAACATGCAGAAAAGTTACCTGTAGGCTAAAAGTAATGTCGAGTCATCCCTTAATTATGATATATTACTGTTCTGGTTCAAGTTTTATTTTTAGGATGCATGCAAATCCAAAAGGAAAAAAACATGATTTAGGTATGCCACTTAAACAAAGCAACCCACAGCAATTTATCAATGACCAATATAAAACCTGGGGGGGGGGGGGGGTTCCCAAATCCTGTTGGACACTCAATTGTTTATCTCTCATTTCTTCATTTCTTGCATTAAAAGCTGACAAGATTCATCGGCCACTAACCAACTCCTGCTCATTGGGGCTGTTTAAAGAAACACTGTTTGCTTTGTACACACAATGATGATGTGGCTGTTGGAAGGACCGGATGTTCACCCTGTCTGGGGCAAACAATCCACAAGCCTTTTATGGTCCAAAAACACTTGAACCATCTGCAGGCAGAACAAAGTTATCACAACACAGGGCCAAAATACAGGACAGTATCACAGAATGGTCAAACATCTTCCTCCATGCTTGCTTTTCCTTTTGTATCTCCGCTGAATTAACCTACAATACTCATTTCTCCTCTTCTCTCCACCACCTGCTCCTGTCCTATACGCTTGTGCCTTTTTGTCCATCTCAGCCCCAACCTGACATGGAGAGACATGCAGCACCTGTCAGTCCTGACCTCGAAGCGGAATCAGCTCCATGATGAGGTCCACCAGTGGAGGAGGAATGGCGTGGGCCTTGAGTTCAACCACCTGTTTGGTTATGGAGTGCTGGATGCTGGGGGCATGGTCAAAATGGCCAAGGAATGGAGGACTGTGCCTGAGCGTTTCCACTGTGTAGCTGGATCCATTCAGGGAGCACAGTGAGTCATTACAGCTAATTTTGTATTTTTAATTTGTATCAAACATACTGCATACTATATGTACGCACAAAATATTCTGAAGTCTCCAACTGCCTTTTTCAAAGCTTTTGTAAGAGTTGCTATCCCACTGTGGTTTCATTCAGTAAAAACAAGGTTGTGTTATTCCAGATGTTTTGAGTTGGCATTCAGATTTGCAAATAAACTAAACGGAAAAAAATAAAAAGAACAATTAAAGTGTAAAGAAACAAGACATTAGAAATGTAAGAATTTAAATCCATTAATTTAACTAACAGGAGCTTCAGTATGTCTCCAGCTTGGTCACACACTGCTGTTTGATGACGTCACCTGTAACCAGTATTTGCTACAAGCCAGAAAACTTGGTTGCGTTGGTCACTCTGGCATAAACATCACGCACAATCTGATCCCACGACTGTTCAATGGGGTTGAGGTTAGGTCTAGCATTGTCATCTTGGAGGATGGTCTCAGACTGTGGAGGTGCGGGATCGACACTGGTTGAAGAAGTTCATCTTCATACTTCTCTGCATTTAGATTGCCTCTAACGATGACAAGCTTCATTTCTCCAGTGAGGTAGATGCAACCCCCCACCATCACACTGCTTCCATCAAAAGATGTGGCTCTTTCAAACAAAGAATGTTTGATGTGAAGAGTTGAACATTCTTTGTTTGAAGTGAGCCAAACTAATTACTTGATAGTCATTAAGCAAATGTGTAACATGGAAAGTAACTGAAGAACAGATTGGACTGCAAGCTTTTCTTTTCTTTTTCTTTTTCTTTAGCCAGTTTTGGGATCAGTATAGGGTTGGGATATAGATCTGTAAGCTGTATAGCATGGGTATGGAAAAGGGACATGGAAAAATCTTCAAACCATAATGCAGTCAATTTAAAAACAAACAAAATTAAAAAAAAAAAAAAGTAATGTGTGTTTCTTTCATTTGTGCTACATGTCTTCACTGAGCTGAACAAAATTCACCCAGATAATTTATGTGCAGTCCCACTGACAAACAAATGGAAATGATCACATACCTCCCTGATCATATTCTCAATCACTCTCTCAATAAAGGTGCCATTCAGAACATCATATATACTTCCCACAGCTATGAGCAGAGTGGCATTTTAACAACACCCCAGACTGGCCTCTACTTTATAGAAGACCCACAGTCTGTGACCTCATTTTCACTCTTGCAGCTGTGGTTAAGACATCCTTCATTTTCTCCTCCCTGTTCCAGTTATGTATCATTCCTTGCACCACCTTATTTCCCTCCCCACCTGTCTTCAGTCTGCAACCTTGCATTCCCCTTTCTCCTACTCTTCAAGCCTCCATCTTTTTTTCATTTTAATTTCTCTTCTTTCATTCTGCCTGTCTCCACTGCATGCCTCGTAGAGGCTTAGCTGTCCGTACATCTTTCATATCTTGAACTTTACTGTGTGATGCCTGGTTTCCTATGGTTAACCGTGTTATGCACGCTAATTAAAGCACCACAAATTCCTCGGCTTGGTAAGCCATGGAAACACTTTAAAACGGACTTGGTGAGATCCAGAAAAGGGATTCCTGTTGGTAGAATCCAGTAGTGTGAATGAAAGAACCCTGCGCTCCAGCAGACATGGTGAAACTTCAGACTGAATACCACCTCAGGCTATTTTTATTATAATCAACACCTTTTTCTTTTTTTTTTTTCTGTCTAATGAGTATGATGCAGACGCTGAAGTCACGACGACATGATGAGAAAGTATGCCCGATTGTGTCTCACTCCCTTGTGTGCAATGCCTGATACAAGAAAAAAATAATGATGTAATTCAGATTTTATTGCAAGATCACATTCAAATAACAGAGATGGTTTATGCAGAAAGTTTGTGCACATTGAATATCCCCTGATTATTAAAGGTTAACTTGCAGAAAGTGGCATAATTTCTTTGCTTAGACTAAAGGAACGTCTGCGTATCAGCTGCTCAGTGAGGTACTGCTTATGGGGGAGAAATGTCGCTGCAAATATCTATCAGTCTCTTTTAGGCTTTGAGTTTTGTGTTAAAAGCTATTGTTGGCTGTGTCATATTTTTTAATCAGTTCTCTGTTTCAACGACAGAACTGTAGGTTTGTGCTGCCTCTGTTGCGGTAGAGCTATAATTACAACAAGCCCACCTCTGGTGATAGTGTATCATCAGAGAAAACCAATAAACACCAACACAGCCATGCTTACAAACACTGCTCAGCACTGATCTGATAGCTGCTGGCTGCTTGGGGTTTTCTTAGCTGGAAGAGAACGTCTCATTATCAGCAGAGTCGGCACACAGTGTACCACTGAGCTGTAGTGTTGTTTTTAATCTCTACAGGTCCTCCCATTCAGAGATAGCCCTGTCGTCATTCTTTGACCAGCTATAATTATAGATTATCTGAGTAAAACGTTAAATCTTAATGTATGCACAGCCAGACTCGGATGTACTTGCACTAATTCAAATTTTGAAAAACTAATGTTTTAAACCTGAATAATATTGCAATATTGGCGAACGTAACAATAAAAGAAAAGCATCGCAGAAAATTTCCAGTTTCAAAAGACACATTTTTCTTGATGCTCACACTGAAGACATACCAAGATACAACCAAAGCTACATATTTGGTCAGTGACCTAATTTTCTCACTGTTGGCTGTAATCCATCACAATAGATTTGATGAATAAAATAACTAAAATCGATGATGGAAGTGCAGACTTTCAGATGAAATTCAAGAGGCGGAAACCATCCAACCTATACCTATACCCATTTATTTTTATTTCAGTTCATGGGGATCTGCTGGAGCCAGGGCAGGTGGAGCCAATATGCCACAAAAATCAGTCAAGAACTCATACACAATGCCCCATGTTCTTGAAATGAAATATATATGAAAAATAGTTAAATTGGTATTATAATAAAGAAAATTCTCATTTTGAATATTTTATCAAAGTCCTCTGGAATCACAAAAGTCTGCTTTTACTCCTTTGTGACACTTTTCCAGGCCTTTCCTCTTTCTTTAATCACTGTTTAACTGAGTTTTGTTTAAAACAAAGGCTCTGGTGATGAAGCTAAAGCTCCTCTATGTAGGAAAAAAACCCTTTTGACTGAATGAGAGCTTAAACACCTGCTGTGAACAAAAGAGCAACTGGCAATGCTCTGCTAATAAGTGGGGGAACGCTGACACATCTTGTAGGGTAAGGATGGACCTTGTCTCTTGTCAAGCTCTGATTCAAATGTTCTTGTGATATACTGCCACCATGTGGTCAGAAGTGGTATTGCTACATAGAGTGCCTTTAAGACAGAAGTGGACATTCATACTGGATAGTATTTTTCTTTTTTTTTTCTTTTTTTTTTAACTTGGCCCATTTTAGGATACCAGTCACTGCCTTTACAGTGTGTTTATTTATTCATTTTTGGATTTCTGGATTTATATTTCTTGATTTAGTCTGTTCTAATATCACTGCTGTCTCCCTGGTGATTTGAATTTCTTTCTTTTTTTAAAAGTCGCAGAATGTTGCAGATTGACAGCAGCATACAAATGCAAATACCACAGCTGGAATCAACTCCAGACCTTTTTACCCAATTAGGCATTTGAGAAATATTAGGAATATCCCGCACCTCTGTATTAAATAGCTTTTGTGTTAGTTGTCCAGTTTACCCCTGTAAAATATGGTTCCTCATATTTAAGAGCTCTGATATTTTACTTCTCTAATTCTAAATTTAAATATGTTTGAGAAAACAACTAAAAGAATTGAAATCATGAAATAGCATGAGAAATAGCACTTGATCATGTCATGTTTTAAAATAGGGTATAGCTCACTGCCTAACACAGTCACTGTGTTTTTTAGTTTCATTAATCACTTCTTGATTTTTCAGCAGCTCACTGCTGCACTCACCCAGCTGTGCTCAGTTAATCATTTTTTTTCAAACTGAGTGGTGTTACACACATCTCTTTCGCTCAGTTTCTGTGTCTGTTCTTTGTTGCTTTTTCTCCATTTCCCACCACCTGTGATGTGGCCTCAGCCTGTAATAGTGTTATTAAGCATCTTCACAGCCTTCGGCCACCACCTCTGCCCTGCTGTGTTCTCCCTCTGTCCTTCTATCATCCAAAGAAATGGGAAAGCAGTATCTACCAAATCACAAAGGAAGAACAATACCAGAGGCAGCCTTGTTTTTTCTCTGTTCTGAACAAATCTATAGTTCATAAAAAAAAAGAAAAAGGAAAGAAATTGGTTCTTGTACTGAGAAATATACTCAATTTAAGAGTGGTTCATTATGAGTTGCTACTGCCTTACTTTTGAGGAGTGCAGAGGGAGAGAGCGTTTGGTCCCAGGTGGCTGTGCCTAAATCATAAACAGCCATATATTGCATGATTATCTTAAGTTATTAGATATGCACTGACACAGATTATTTATACTTTAGACACATCAGTTTATCAAGCAAAATCTCATCACTTGATGTTTCCAGTTACTAACTCCAGTTTCCAATTCTATGTAAATTAATCATCCCAACTATACATCACGAGCTGCCTTAAA
>JBAMYA010046147.1:0-11209 GCA_037176975.1 Arrhamphus sclerolepis | reverse complement strand
CCAGAGATTTCTCCAGGTTTATCACACTTTGGGTGAGGTGATCTACTGGGAGGGTTTAAAAGTGCCCCCCCCCCCCAAAAAAAAAGAAAAAAAAAAAAAAAGAAGCAATTTTGCAAAGATGAACAGGGCAAAAAAAATTCTAACCAACTATACAAGGGACTGATAAACTCATGGAGGAAATGATTATTTTATGTTATTGCTGCTAAAAATGGATCTGCAGGCTTTTGAAACATGGTTGATTTTAGTATTTTTCCCCTTTTTGTTGAATAAATAATGGAACATTGAAAAAAGTTAATGCAAATGAAACTTCCTTTCATCCCTCCAAAATTTGAATACAGCTGAAACTAGGAAACCATGAATCCTACACGTAGCCACATGGTCTAACCTTGAGTTGTTGCTCAGC
This sequence comes from Arrhamphus sclerolepis, assembly GCA_037176975.1. Lineage (NCBI taxonomy): Eukaryota > Metazoa > Chordata > Actinopteri > Beloniformes > Hemiramphidae > Arrhamphus > Arrhamphus sclerolepis. The sequence goes on along the minus strand of JBAMYA010046147.1, from coordinate 10,806 downwards.
TCGCACTGGGTTCCAGTCATTACGCTGGAGCGCACGTATAACCTCCTCAGTGGTCGCTCCATGTACGGCCTCTGTCACCTTAGCAGAGCAGCAAACGTGTATTTCAATCCACTTTGCACAATGTTGTAACAACAAACGCATCTTGAACAGCAAGAAAACCTTTTTCTGACCTGTGTAATAAGACTGCCTCTCCTGTTCTGGACATGAGGGGATTTCTCTCGATCGTCTGCTCCCCACTGGTCTCTCTCTCTGTGATCCTCATCCAGCTGTGGTGTAGAACGGGCCATCTGAGCCATCTTTGCCAGGTTGGAGCCTCCTACTGCCTGCTGAGGTTGGGGCCGAGGTTGAAGTTGAGTCTGTGCTAGAGGCAACTGTCCGGTCTGTGGAGGCCACGAGGTGCCAGGGGTTGGGCAAACTGTGGGTGCCTTTTGGCTTCTCATGTTTATAAGTTTCAGGTTGGGGGGAGGTGGCCGAGGAGGAGGAATGATGCTGGCCTCACTGAAGCGGCGAGGATCCTGATGTATCACTGCGTTCCGAGCTACGATCACAGGGGGCAAGAGTCTTCCTTGCTGATCCACTCTGAAAGCCTCTACTGTTTGAGACCGAGGCCGATGTCCACTTAAGACCGACTCCAGGCTTCGAGACATACCTGAGGAAACAGCGAGGCGCAGATTTATGCAAAAGGTTCAATGGACTCTGTCAGTTTGAGTTACAACATGAACATGTCAGGCACAGTTTCTATTTGACCACTATTTCATCCTGGGCCACATCATCACCATGGTTACGGTTTAAGGGACGGTTATTCTTTATTTTCTAAATCAGTTATGTTGTCCTGGACCCGATGGTAAGAAAAAAAAAAGTGCATTTTGGCCATAAACATAAAAATTTGCAATTTTATATTATTTATTATTATTTTTTACATAAAATTGAGGCATTTGTACTAAAACCAGAAATCTCAAATAATTGCAAAATTAAAAAAAAAAATTCCTTTGTAAATAAATAAATAAAATTGTAAAATGCCAAATGTCACAATTTCACATCTTGTTTTAAGCAAAAGGAAATTTTTTGTCATGAAATATCATATTTTACAAAGACTGTAACCTTTATCAAAAAAATTGAGACTTCTTTACAAAAAAAACAAAACACATTTTCTTTTTCCCTGTGAAAAAAAAAAAAAATCACAAATTAAAAAAAAGAATTTTGTGGTAAAACTGAAAATTGTACACTTTTTTTTTTCCAACAACCAAGACTTTTCATGGCACGATCACAAATGTAACAAAATTGTGATATTTTAACTCAAACTAACATTTTCACATAAAAATACAACAGTCGTAAATTGCCTATTTTTCTAAAACCTTTTATTTAACTGCACTTCCTTTGAAATTTACTGTTACCGTGGCTTTATTGTATTCCTCTGTTGTAAATTGCTTTTGGATAAAAGCGATAAATGTAATGTATGTGTCTTTTCTTTTCTTTTCTTTTTTGTTTCTGACCTGCCATTTCCTCCAGATTGGACCTCTCGCGCTCCCTGCCAGGTCCTGGCCTCCAGCCGCTGCTGCTGCTGCACAACAGAAAGCACAGAAAACACTTCAGACCTCGATTCATGAATTATACTAAGTCGTATACTGCGCTTTGCATTGAGCAATTAAACGCAGTGTCGTGTAACTAAGGCACATAGAAACTACAAATATGACCGACAGCTCTTTTGGCTTGATGTGTTGCATTTAGTAAAGTCATCAGAAAAAAAACCCTCAACTGTTAAATAACAGCAGTAAAAAGAAATGGGGGCGCTATCGCGTAAATACTGTTGTGTTTTTAGCCAGAGCTGGCAGGTCGCTTGAGTCACATTTAAGGTTGTTTCTGTAAACAAACAAGTCATTGTGAGTCGAGCTGTCTCACTGACAGTTAAGTTCAGCCAGTTATGAGTGCTGAGTCATTTTACTGGAAATTTCTGTTCCTGCCCTGGTATTTTTTTTTTTTATCTCTGCAGATAATGGTCCACACATGCAGCATACGTCAAGACACTTTCACTTTGACCAAGCATGAATATTTATGTGCATTTCCAAAAGGAATAATGTAGTGACCCGAAAAGATACATGCAAGAAAAAATAAAAACTAGAGGAAAAACAAGAGATATTTGATTTTTTTTTTTTAAACAGGCGTGATAAAGACGAATACTATCAGAGAATGCTAAAAAAAAGAAAAAGAAAATCAGTGAGATTGTGGTGAGTGGATGAGGAGAACCACTGACCTGTCGACTCCCTCAGGTGCACCCCAGCTGTGGTCAGGCTTGATATCTCCGTGCCCAGTGTGCTGCAGACTCCCCTTTAGTGGGGCTGAAATGAGGGGTTGGCCAGCAGCAGCAGGATGAGGCCCCGCGTTGCTGGAAGTAGATGCAGGCACGGCGAGACTGGCAGGAAACCAGCCGACGACCAGCGTCCTCTGGTTCTGGCCACGCCACTCGCTCAGCTCCAGACTGTGCACACAGAGTGAGAATGTTTGCTTAAAAGCCCACATATATAAAAAAACAAAACAAAACACAACTCTTTACATTCTGATGTAACAAAGAAGGCAAACCAGGCAAGGGTTTGGCAACAAACTCCACGTGGCAGTGAACATGATTTAAACTCCTGACGTAAAAGGAGAGGGAATGACGTGTTATACAGTCTCGCAATGGCAACAAGATATATGCAATTTATATACAGCTTAAGACTTCTGACTTGCAATTTTCTTTTTACTATTCTACTAGATTTGCTGCAGTGCATTATGTAAACAACAAGCAATGCAATAAGGAGGGTGTGAAAGCTGCTAAACTTGTTAAACAAAGCAAAATGCATTCAAGGACTCAAAGGATTTTTGAAAATGCCTGATTTAAACCCCCACTTCCTCTAACAAAAGCCTATTGTATCTGCTGAAGTTCTTCCTTTTTGTTCCACCCTCGTCTCCCTCTCACCCACCCATGGTCTACGACAGTCACGGCATCGTTGGCCATAAGTGGAAGTTTTCTGGGCTCTGCAAAGTGTCTTGCTGCGTGGACTTCCATGGGTTTGGCCTTTAGAGAGGTACAGAGAACATGCTGAGATAGTACAAAGACATGCAGGGGCAAAAAAGTGCATTTCCATGTAGCTTTCTGTGGTGTTTTATCAATCAGTCATTGTGTCGTCTGATGAGGACAGATTAGTCGTGCTGATTTAACCACTGAGGACAACAAAGGTTTGAAATGTGTTAAGACCTCTGCCACCATCTTGATGAGCTGGGCAAAGCTGGGTCTTTTAGCGGGGTAGCAGGCCCAGCACCTCCTCATGACAGAGTAGAGCTCCTGAGGGCAGTCCGGCGGCTTCTCCAGTCGCTCGCCCTCGCGTTCCACACGCCACAAAATCTGTAGGAAAAAAAGAGCTAATTCATGTGCTGCTAAGGCTCTGACTCACCAAGTACGTGTTACCAAGGGCGAGACATGCATTCCAAGCACGAGGACAAATACTTTGATTGGCGCTGACAAGAGAACAAAAGCACAGCATGAAAGCTCAGACAATGACACGTGCGTACCTGTCGGCCTGACAGACCAAACCAGGGTTCTTCGCAGTAGGTGAACATCTCCCATAAGGTGACACCGAACATCCAGACATCTGAGGAACTGGAGAAGGAGCCAATGCGAAGACTTTCCGGAGCACACCTGGAAGCAAAGCATGCAGACGAACCAGAGAGAGACAGATGATCAAAGTATTATAAATACCACTGAGTGTTATCTTCTACTCAAACTTTAAACCGTCTTCTCACCACGCAAAAGGGATCCTCCTGTGTGCCGACATGACATAGTGGTCTTTTTCTTGGCTCAAGCCTCGCATTAGGCCAAAGTCTGCAATCTTCACCATCTCCCTGGAAGCCAGCAGCACGTTTCTCGCAGCCAGATCTCTGTGGATGAACCTCCGAGACTCCAGGTACTCCATACCTGCCACGATCTGAGACGCGAAGAGCCAGAGGCGAACCAGAGGGTACTCAAACTGACGTGAGCGGAGGGTGTCGTATAATGAACCCAGAGGGGCCAGTTCCGTTACCTGAAATTAGGCAAAAATAGGTTAGAGTAGATTTTAGCTACAGAAAAAAGACGTGTAGATTGAATATTTAATTCACGAGTATCATCTTACCATCTTGAGGGGCTGTGTGAGCACTACGCCATAGAGTCGTATGATGCTGGGGTGGTCTAAGGACTGCATGGTGGTGACTTCTTGGAGGAAGTCTGTAAGTGTGTTCGTCTGCCCCGACATACTGTTCTTCAGTGATTTTACCGCAACAGGCAACTGAGAAGAGTTAAATACAAATGCATCATTTAGGGCAGTCACATACACGCACAACTCGCAATGAATTAGGTGAAGAAGGAGAGCAAAAAAACAATTCAGAAATAAATTGTCTGGATTTCTAGAATTGGACCCAGTCTGCTGGTAGCACGAGTTACAACTGTGTTGTAACGTGAGCAGAATCAAAATCAAGATAATCCTCATACATTTTGAGAAACCTGTTTCCTCTTACAGAAAGTTATTTGATATTTTATTGTTTACACAAAAATACTGACAAAGAGCAGCAAGTTTCATCTTCCTCCTTAGTGAATATTACCTTGACCCTGCACATACAGCTGTGCCAACTTGCTTTTATATGAGAAGACTTAAAAGGTTCCGTTAAGATCCAATCAGTTGCGAGAAGATAAAAAATAATGGTCTCTATTACTTCTTCTTAAATACACGGACACATGAACGCACAGCAATCACTGCTGGAATGTCCCAACTACTTTTGCAGTTCACCGCTGATTAATGAATACGGATTGTGTCCCTTTTTTTTTCCTTCCAACAAGTTGACACAATTTCCTGAGGTCTTAATGACATTGTTCAGAGATAATCCAACTACTCCTCTTTCAACTATGAAATTACACCTCCTTTCATGGCAACAGGTTTTAGGGGGTGGAGTGAGCAACTCAACCCCCCTCCACCATTCTCTTTACATGGGGTGTGCCTCTCTGGAGGTTGGTGTACAGCTTTGCCCTACCATGCAAATGTGAATTTGGACAAAAACTACACTCAAACACCCCTGAGTTTTCGCCTTACTATACTGTATAAGACAGCACACAGTAATACACTTATATCTAGATTACCTAAATACTGAAATGCTTGGGCCAGTGCACACCAAACACAGCTCATACCGCAACAGAGAAGAGCTGAAACTAGAAATGGGATTTCTTCATCATACAGGCTTAAAGTTATTATATCATATACCAGTATCGTCCTGTTCAGGATCATCTCCTAAAGCTGTCATAACTGTCCATTACACGGCCTCAACCAGATAAATTAAACACTTAAGCGAACTGTGTAACTACTAAATGTGAATTTTGCAGTTAATATATGAAAACAAAAAACAAGTTTTGTCAACAAATGCTGCTGTGTTTGCTGAATGTATGAAGTACAGAAAATACTGAAGGGAATGATTTCAGTCATCGTTGGAATCACGCAATGTGACAGTGCCTTATTATTTAAGAGATTAAGAGGTGATAGTCACCATTGGCATAAAATTAAAGGATTTCAAGCACTGGAAAATCAGTACTTTTAATAGCATCTCAGGGAAAAGTCCCAAATATTATAAGGTCAAAAAGCTTCTGAGTTGTCTCTTACCACTTTTCCTGTGGGTGTGTGCCACTCTCCCCTCCTGACCACTCCAAAGGACCCCGAACCCAACTTTTCTCCCAGAATCAGCTCACTATCTGGGATTAGACACGGAAGAGCACGGCTGCTGGTCTCCTGGCCGTGACTCGGGACGCTCACACTCCACTGCTCTCCTGAATCCGGACGATTTCCAAACACCTGTACGTATCAATAAATGGATATGAAAAAAAAAACTGCCTGATGTAACATTAGTATTCCACTGACATGAAGACATAAGGAAAGGACACGTAGCTGGATTTTTCAGACCTTGGGCATCCATGATCGTAAGCGTCCGCTTGTCTTGTAGCGTTTCAGAACTTCCCATAATCTTCTCTGACCTGCAAAAGACATAAATATCACTGTGTACTTAATATTATTTCTCTACTTTACTTTTCACATAGAAGTATTTAGTTAATTAGCTGCGTGATGATGATTAAGAAAAAGACAATTAGCTACTGTTATACTTCATGTTATAGCTGAAATATGAATAATTATTAATCATTTTATCAGTCCTGATAGTGGACAGAGTCATTGTTAGGCTTTAAGATGTGAGTTTAGAGTGGTGGGGAATTAAGTTCTTGAACAGTGTGCATGAAAAAAAAATCTATTTGAAAAATATCCCCAAAAAGGACTCCCGTATGTGAACTGAACCCACTAAGAGATGACGTGAAGATTCAATCAGTAATGGAGAATCAACATCCATTTATTGCCTCTTATTTTCAGGATGTTCATTCTCCAAAGCACCGGGGAATCTTTTAACTCTGGAAGACTGGCGCTAATAATTTTCACAGAGAGTGAAATATCAAAGGCTTACCTGGTTTGCTAATTCCTATCTGCTCCAGGTCGGTGTCTTTGACATAGGCGAAGTGCTCAACGCGGGTAATATTGAGGCCATCTCTGATGCGTATGTAGAACTTCTCCAGCTGGACCTCAGCCAGGAGTTGGTAGAGCCACTGAGTGTCCTGGTCCATCAGCATGACCCAGCCGACCAGCCTTTTTCAGTTTCTATATCACATTAAATCTTATTAAACTTTACAACAACACAAATTAGATGTTTTTTTGTTTTTTTTTAAATTATGACTGTTAGTTAAAACCCATGGATAACAATCATGTTATAGTACTCTGACTTGGTGTTCATCTTCTCATTAAAGACCCCTTTTAATTGAAACTTCATCCCCACTCCAGGCTTGTAAGGTTGCCATAGAAACCTCACAAAGCCCTTGGTGTGTGATGATGAGGGGGGGCATTGTTCAGCTTTCAGCAGAGCCCCAAGTTTGAACACTTCGAAGGCATGTATAAGCAGGACACTTTTACGGTCAGCAGATCTGGTTTCCGGTGTCACTGAAGGCAGAGTGATGAATATAAAATCCATGTGCATACACTCACACTTCCAAACAATCAGATAACAGATAACAGAAAAGAAAAAATGCACAAAGGTGAAGGACATGGAGGTTTTCAATTGAAATAAAAAGAGACAAGACTTATTTCCTCAGATGTACTGTCAGTTTTGTACTTTGAAAAGAGTTGTAACTCAGTTTGACTTTAGAAACACTAATCCCGCAGGGTTTTTCTGCCCAACTATGAAAAACCGAGAAGTAGAAACTTTTGATTGTTTAGGGCCACCAGTCTGACCGGATCCTGTTCACACCGTGTAACTAATTAAGAGCTACTTTTTTTAAATTGAAATTACAATGGGACAGCTCCAAAGTGTTACTACAACCTGACCTAAATCCAGCATTTCCTGTCACAGATGAGTTATACTTACTGGCAATATTGATGAATAGGAAACTATGCTTTCTGAGTCATGAGAAGGATTTTAACACTGTGTGTGGGGAAAAAATAAAAACTCCCTTGTTACCACATATGAATTTGAGAAAAGTTTCCTTGATAAACTTAATCTCAGTCTTTTACTCTTAAAGCTACTGAAGGGCTGCAACTATGAATCACCTGCTTATCAGTGCTGAACTCAGCAGGTGTGAGTAAATGAGGACCTTCAACATTCCCCTGTCAGTTACCCTTAGAAAGATTTACACCAATACCACACAATAAGCAGGACTGCAGAAGACTTTTGCAATAACGCTGGTTTATTTTAAAAGTCATTGCTTCATGTGCAAGATGGTACAAGCCTGCGCTTGCATTCATCTTCAGGGACAACTCCCAATTAAATTAGCAGTAATGCTGAGCGAGGATTGGGTGAAGTATTTGCAGGTTATGTGAGAATCTTTACAGCGATGCACACTGGTAAACAGAGAGGCCGGTGATCAGCCCCTTTGTGTACAGAGGGATGAATGTTTAACCTGTTCAGCTCCTGAAAAATCTCCTCACCTACCCATGTGCAATCAAGAGTGATATTATTTATTTAATAGTCTAATGTGGCTGAAAAGTCACTTGTGAAACTCATCTGGATTTTATGGCACAGAACTTTATTTGTAATTTCAGATGATAAGCAGTGTTGTGGATCATGCACAAGTTCATTTGTTTACTCCAATTATATATTTTGAGTGCCTCAAAATAACTACAGTCATACCTTTAATATTAGCAAGATATTGTCTGACAAATGAAGTATATACTTCTTGAAAATATGCAGACAACATGAGTATATTTTCACCACAAACTCAAGTTTTTTTTGTTTGTTTTTTGATGAGTGTGACTGATAGATTTAGGATTACAGTGGTGAAATTACACCATGAAATACACCATATTTTGGAGATATTATAGTTAAGTTTTAGAAGTTCTTAGATTTTGAGTCCAATGAATAACTCAAAATGGGTAGGTAGTGAACTTTTAGAGATCAACAAAAATACACTAGGGCTACCTCAAACTGCACAATAGCATACATTTCAGTATATCCCTTCCCCAACCAAAAATAAACAAAGAAATAAATAAATTCGAGGAACAAAGCAAGTGCCACACATTAAACAAAGAATTTTGATTTCCACAGTATTAGAAAAAAAGAAAAATCCCAACGAGTGTTCAGGTGTTAAGCTAGCTACCAATGGTGTCTACTTGGAGTCAAAAGTGGGTTTATAAATTGATTCCATAATACTAATAACTTACTTTTAAATTTCAGTTGTTTACTTGTTCTATGCTTTCATTTCAGAGTACAATGAGACATGAAACTGCATAATTCTGACAGGTTGTGTATGTTTACCGTTCATCAACAGTGACTCGGTCCTCCACTTGTTGACTGTTCCCTCAACAACACTCTCGGCGAGCAGAAGAAGAAAAAGAAGAAGAAGAAGAAGACGAGGACCGGTGATCCATGTTGGCTTGGAGACCTGCAGCGACGTCGACAGCGAAACTCTCACCTGTTTGTCACCAAGCGTAAAATCAAGGCTACGTTATTCTCTTTTCGGAAACATGTACTCTGTCGATTGCCGATTTGTAACTAGACTGAGGGAAAAGTGCACCTACTTGAGATCTACCTGCCTGTACTCTGCTGCTTCCTCCACCTGCTCTCAGTCTGTCAGCTGACCACACCCCTTCCTGGTTTCTCTCACCTGAGCCTCGGAGACAACATGAGGTCACGTGCGGAGACAATACCAGATCATATAGTAATGGTATTGTTCCCCTGTCAACTGTATTGTGACGTCGTAGTTCAATTGAATGGGGGTAATGGTAAACAAATATTATAGAGAGGTGTTGTTTTTTTTTTTTTTTTCACCTGTAGTTTGAATGACTCAGGTGTAATTCCTCAATTCTTTTACATTACAGACACTGACGTCATAATAAATGTAGCAAACTGTCTGGAAAGTAGGTTACCCAAAATGAGGGCAAGAACAGAATTACTTAAGACCTTTTTTTTTTTTTTTTTAAACTTTTTGTTTTTGTTTTGCACCTGTATTTTGAATGACTCAGGTGTAATTCCTCAATCTTTTTACATTACAGGCACTGACGTCATAATAAATGTAGCAAACTGTTTGGAAAGTAGGTTACCCAAAATGAGGGCAAGAACAGAATTACTTAAGAACATTTTTTATATATATATATTTTTTAAATAAAATCAGTTTGGGGGCTAAATTATTTTTGGGTCAGGTGTCACTATCAATAAAATAAAAATAAAATGTTCACAGAAGCACAACAAAACATCCACAAAATCAAAAAACAAAAAAAAAATGAAATGACACCATTAACGTCTAAAATGACCATGTATTTTACACCTTTTTTTTTCCAGGAGTCACTATAAACATGGCAAATTGGCATGGCAGATTCATCAAGAACATTCAAAATATGCTTTGATTTATTAAATGAAACCAGATCCCTGAGGTTCAGGTGGGTTTGGAGCTCATTACGAGTGAAAAGACATATTTTAACGTCTTTTCCATGTCTCAGTTATAGGAACAGAATTACATTCTTCAAAAAAGATGTTTCTTCGATATAAATATATGAATATATGCCGATGTCTAAGTGGGAGGACAAAAAAGAACATCTTTCCAAGCACACAGGGTCCAATAGTGAGTAAAAGCTCTAAAATGTGTGATAAACCTCAGTGCTCCATAGTAGACAGTATCCAGTGTTTGGATTTAGTTTAGCTTGATCCAATCCAGCAATAAATCTCATTATTATTGTCATCATCAATATGATAATTTTGAAGAATGTTTACATTATTTTTTCATGGCAACTGTTTTGAGGAGATGTCAACTGGTCATATGTAAGCAGGTGTTGGTTTCACTTTTATATTATTGTTTTGGTTTAATTGACCTTAGATTAATTTTTCAAGAAAAGTACTGGTATTTCATAATGAGAATGAACATTAAATTCAAAATAATGCACACACCATGTGAGTTACAATCATCATCACCTTCTCCCGTTCTACCATAAAAACCTTTTTTTTTTTAATTATTATTACTTTGTTTTGAGGAATTTGCCATGAATCTCAAAAACAAAAGATTCCTCAGAGTTATCAGAAAGTTTCATTTATAGCTCTTAAATACATATTTGAAATTCTTTCAAGGAAACTTTACATGACAACATTAGTAGTCTAATTCTCAATATCCCCAAAATTAGACCAGAGAACATAATAACCGGTTAAACAAGTTAAATACACTGTGAAGTTGAGGCCTAGACTGATTGAAAAACATGTACTAACTTGCGTTATACATCCTACAAATATTTCTGA
>JBAMYA010046146.1:0-11209 GCA_037176975.1 Arrhamphus sclerolepis | reverse complement strand
TCCCAGTGTGCACTGGTGTCTCCACTGTGCTCTGTCTGCAACTGTTTCTTCCCATGATGTTATATCAATTGAGCAGTGTTTGAGGTTGGCCTTCAGAGTGTCTTTATATCTCTTGAAAGGCCTTCCTTGCACCCGGTGCCCCTGTTTCAGTTGTCCGTACAGGAGTATCTTAGGGATCCTGGCGTCATCCATTCTGACTACATGACCAGTCCATCGCAACTGGGCTGTAATGAGAAGGCACTCAATGCTGGAGAGTCCACATTGCTTGAGCACTTGAATGTTGGACATCTTGTCCCGCCATGTGATATTCAGGATCTTCCGAAGGCAACGTTGGTTGAACTGTTCCAGTGTCTGGATATGCCGACGGTATGTGGTCCACGTCTCACAGCAGTACAGAAGAGCACTCAGGACAACAGCTCTGTACACGGCAATTTTTGTGGGCAGCTTGATGCCATGCTCATGCCAGAGTCTTTTTGTGAGTCTACCGAAGGAAGCGCTGGCCTTTGCAATGCGCTGTGTTACTTCTGCATCAAGAGATCCGTCACTGCAGACTGTACTGCCTAAGTAGCAGAACTTATCCACGTTCTTGATCACCGTGCTATTGATGGTGACTGGTGGTTGTGGTAGCGTGCAGTCCTGAGATGATGGGAGCTGGACCAATGTCTCCGTCTTGCTTAGGCTGATGGTGAGGCCAAAACGTCCACAGGCTGCTGCAAAGTGATCAACTATGCACTGGATGTCTTCATGAGAGTGGGCGGCCAATGCGCAGTCATCTGCGAAGAGGAACTCCCGCAGAATAACCTCGAACACTTTGGTCTTGGCCTTAAGCCTTCTGAGATTGAAGAGTTTCCCGTCAGTGCGGAACTGGATGAGTACTCCCTTGTCAAAGTCTCTGAAGGCATCCAGTAGCATTGCAGCAAAGGTGATGGAAAAGAGGGTGGGAGCAAGAACACATCCTTGTTTGACGCCATTCTTCACAGGGAACGGATCAGATGTTTCACCATTTTCCTGGATCCTTGCCTGCATGTCATCATGAAAGGACGCAATCAGGGCAGTGAGCTTCTCTGGGCATCCAAACTTCTGAAGTATCTTCCAAAGGCCTGCTCGATTGACGGTGTCAAAGGCTTTGGTTAGATCCACAAACACTATGTGAAGCTCCTTGTTCTGCTCAAGGCACTTCTCTTGCAGCTGGCGGATAGCCATGTCAGTAGTGTCTCTGCCTGCACGGAAGCCACACTGAGATTCAGGGACAATGGTCTCAGCTATGTGCGTGATGAGCCTGTTCAGGATCACCCTTGCCAGAATCTTGCCTGCTATGCACAGAAGTGATATCCCACGATGATTGTCACATGACGACTTGTCCCCTTTTCTCTTGTAAATGTGGACTACGGAGGCATCTTTGAAGTCTTGGGGCACCTTTCCTGCACTCCAAACAGCTTGGAAGAGGGATGTTAGCTTGTCCAAGAGCACTTGACCTCCATTCTTGTAGACATCTGCAGGAATGCCATCCGCTCCGAAGCCTTTCCAGCTGTTGTCTGCTTCAAGGCTTTCGCAACTTCCTCCCTGGAGGGTAGGTCTGCGGTGGAGTCTTTGACTGGAAGCTGGGGTAGAGCTGAGATGGCATTGTCAGACATGCTTGAGTCTCTGTTAAGCAGCGTGTTGAAGTGTTCAGCCCAGCGGGCAAGTATATCAGCCTTCTCCGACAGCAAGGTTGTCTGGTCAGCAGAGCGAACTGGGGTTGAGCCAGATGCTTTAGGGCCATACACAGTGCGAAGACCGTCATGGAGTGATTTCATGTCATGAGCATCTGCTGCTGCTTGCAGTTCTTCGGCCTTGTTTTCCCACCACTGGTTCTTCATCTGCCGTAGCCTATGTTGGAGAAGTTGTCTAGACTGCTGGTAATCCTGCTTTTTCTTCCTGCATGCTTTGTCATTGATGTAATCTCTGTGGGCCTTATGGAGGCTATCGATGAGCTTGGAGATCTCTTCATCATTCTCATCAAACCAGTCTTTGTGTTTCCGGTTGACAAAGCCCAGGGTGTCAGCTGCAGAGCTGTAAACAAATTCTCTGAAGAGCCTCCAGTCCTCCTCCACATCCTCTCCGGCAGGGCTGTAGTCTATCAGAGCTTCCTGCACCTTCTCCTGCAGTGCCTCTTTGTTGACCGGCATGCGGGCGATGTTTATCTTTCTCAGTGGCTTATCCCTGGCTGATTTAACCTTCCGGGCTAACTGAATGTTCATCATGCTCCTGAGGAGGCGGTGATCAGACCAGCACTCAGCTCCCCTCATGCAGCGTGTGATGTGCACATCGCTTCTGTCTCTCTGCCGAACGATGATGTAGTCCAGGATATGCCACAGTTTAGAGCAAGGGTGCATCCACGTGTTCTTGTGCTTGTTGGCCAGCTGGAAGAGGGTGTTGGTGATGGAGAGCTCGTGCTGCGCACACAGCGATAGCAACATCAAGCCATTGGAGTTGCACTTGCCCGTTCCATGCCACCCAAGGACATTTGGCGAGGAGGTGTAGTCAATACCTACTCGCGCATTGAAATCCCCAAGGATGATGAGTTTGTCCTTGTAGTGGACTCCCGAGATGATCTGGTTGAGATCCTCGTAGAAGGCTTCCTTTACTTCATCTGGGTTTGTCATCGTTGGGGCATAGGCACTGATGATAGTAGCGTAGCAGTCCTTTGCAAGTTTTAGACGCAGGGTCATGAGGCGATCACTAATGCCTCGAGGCAAGCTGTCTAGTTGTCTGGCGAGCTGAGTGCGTATGGCGAAACCGACGCCTGAGGTTCTTGGGGCTCCTTCGGGCTTGCCGATACAGTAGAAGGTGTAGCCTCCGCCGATCTCCTCCAGCTGCGTTTCTCCTGCAAATCGGGTCTCACTCAGGGCTGCTATGTCAATGCGGTAGTGGCCTAGCATCCTTGCTACCAGTGCAGTGCGTCGCTCCGGCCTGTCATCTCTGTCCAGTAGAGTTCGGATGTTCCATGCCCCAAAGATCAGGGGTTTTTTTTGTCTTCTTTTCCTTTGAGTTTCGACCGCATGTTGGATGTCCAGACAGACGCGGTTATCTGTCAGGAGCTAATGGGGCAGGCTTTGTTTAGGGATCCTTTTATTTCCCCTTCCCCATGCGGGGAGAGCAGTGCTGTCCCTGAAAAGGGCTGCTCTGTCGCTATGAGAGGATACGGGCGTCGCATCTGCCCCAGGTGTACGACGGACGACCATCAACCTCACATCCGCCTGCGTGCAGGGTCATGGCTAAGAACTCCCAGTAGCATCCTCTACCTGTTCCCGTCACCACTTCACCATCGCCGCAGGACTGTAGGGAAAAAAAGAAATGCTGGTAATTAAGGGAAGGTGCCTTGCTTGTTTCCAGCACACCTACTTGCCTGACCAGCACAGGGAATTTTTAAGTGAAGAGGGGTTGTGCAGTCCCGTCTCCACCCTCTCGCCTACTGACGCTCAGAGTCCCACAGGTGCAAAAACTGCCACGTGTAGAACGGCCCCAGCAGGTGCAGCTTTGTTCTTCGGAGCATCCGTCTCCTAGGAAGACTTCCATTCAAGGATAAGAGCTCCTCCTGCCCTGTCTGTCCATCCTCGTCCGCCATCACAGCCGTTGGGAAAATTTCCTCATCCGCCTGGTCTGCCATTGAGATGGTCAGGAGTGTAGTGATACAGTATAGATATCAACCCCTCACATGGTTTAGCCCGTCAGTGGAAGCGGTTGCCCGGGGTATGGCACTTGGAGCCACATGTGAGAGATTTAGGAGATGAATGAGGACCAGTGATACCAGCCACCCCACTAGTTAGAATGCCACTGCCAGCCATCAAAGGTACTACCTCTATCCAGAGCCCCCTACACCCCTAAATGCATCAACTACATAAGACAAAACAAACAAAAAAGCCCTACCTGCATCTGTGTCCCCCTCCTCCTCAGGCAAGATCCCAGCCAATGCAACCCTCCAATGATACCAGCAATTCTCTCATCTGAAGCTGATGGTGCCTGCAGTCCCGAAACCACTTCCAGCGGAAGCTGGACTTTGTTTGTAGGCCAAGATGCACTTCTTTGCATCCAGCTTCAAATCATAGCATTTCTTTTCTACCTCCTCTGTGGTTCTTGGAGTTGCTCCAAGATGAGAGAGAAAATCAGAGAGAAATAGTTGATGAACTGAAAGAAATTGAAACAATATTGAGTAATTTGTGCGACGTTATGTCTGATGTGTCAAACGCATTTTCAAGGACTTGTTAAATAATGAACTTTATAGCTGTCTTAAAAGTCATGTCGAGCAATCAAGATGGTCTCTTGATCAACATTTCTTAAAAACAATGTCAACTATGCCTCGCTCCCATAATCCCTCATCTTTTGCTGGTATGGAGATTAGCTGAAGCTCACTGCCATCTCTCCTGCAAATGGCACACATTCTCTCCGATATTCAATAACAAGTCACTTCTGATTGGAGGGAGACCTGTCCGTGCTCCGCATTGGGAAAATAGAGGGATTTACTATCTAAAACACATTTATAGAGACACTGGGTTGCGTTCTTTTGCTGATATTAAGGGTGCATTCAATCTACCAGGTTCCCCTTTTTTCTTTTATTTACAGCTAAGGTCAGCACTCACGGTGTGCCCTGGCAATGTTCTTGACCATCTCACCCTTCAAGATTTGATGTCTAAGCAGACTAAAACCAGGAGTATGGTATCCAAATTGTACAAATTCTTGCAGGTAACAGATCTTGCACCACTTCCATTGGAAAGGATGTGGAGGAAAGACTATCCAGACGTAGCTTAGACTTTAACTGGGATGTGGTGTGGTCCAGCATTCATGATTCATCTTGTAATCCTGACAATCAGCAAATTTACTTTAATTTTTTGCATAGAACTTACCTTATACCTGTTAAACTCCATTACATGAAAACTGTCAATGAGTTATTTTGTACTTTGTGCTCATTGAAAGTTCGGGGAACATTTATTCGTATGTTCTGAGGCTGTCATCCTGTTGGGCGATTCTGGAGCAGTGTTGCATCTAAACATCCATTTCTGATAGGTGAAAAGGTGCCTGTAACTACAAGTGCATTGATTCAAAATTACATGTCAATTTTTAAATTGAATTATCCTCAAAACTCAAAAAAAAAAGTTTAATTTTCACGGAACTGACAGTCAAGAAAATGATTGCACCTCACTGGAAGCCACCTCATTCTTTAACTAGTAAATCCTGGATCCTCTCCTTTTTTGATGTCATTTACATGGAACTTTCAACAGCTTGAATTAATGGGGCTAACAAGATAACCTTTAATACTTGACACATCACCGCTGACTCTTTGAAAACTATGCTGCAAGATTAGAACTCTACCACTAGCTCTCCCCCAGGCTCTCTGGATGTCATGTCCCCTTTGTCTTGTCTGTATATGTTTTTTTCTCTTCTCTCTCACCTTCTACCCATTCATTGGGTTTTCATGTCATTTACAGTTTTAGCACAACCGTCACTTATTTTCATTTTCATTTTTCATTGTTCTCTTTTCATTTCATGACATGTTTTTATGTCTTGTTGGTACTCAACACAGAAATGTTTTCATTATATCTGTTGATGTACCTCTGTTTGACTACATTTGTTAAATCAAAATAAGAATTTGATTGCAAAAAAAGAACATAGTTACTAGCACCTAGCTGGTCAACACAACAAATAACCCTCTTCTTGGATATTTCAGCCGCAGTTTGTTTTTTTCTGATCATGATGACACATTCAACCTCATGCTTCGGACTCGTCTTCCACTGTGCACTGCCTTCAGGTCTGAGAACAAGGAGGATTTGGTAGGAACAGAAGGAGGTGTAAAGAGACATAAAGAGCAAACTCCAACACAATAACATCAAAGATGTGTGGAGAGCAGTGCTTTGGCTGTGCAAACTCATGCCACTTTAGCAATAAAATCTCATTTTTAATCTGAAATTATGTCTCATATGAAACACCTACATCCACTAGAATGTGTAAATGTAAAGTGCGCCATAACATCATACAGAAAGCGTTTTATGCCAAAACAAATGGATTCTATATTCAACAAAAAGAAGTTATTTACTGTGGAGAGGTTGGAGGAGGGTACTAACTGCTGGGGAAATCTGGAAAACGTCCCTGTATGCACCATGGACTGGAAAATAGCCCCGGAACGCTGAAGGGGGAAATTTAAAAGTGCCAGTACTGTGAACCAGTGTATACCGGCCCACTTAAAACACTGGTGGAGGGGGATGAAAAAAATCACCCTTGACTCCAATGACCACCAACAGCAGGGGGGAGGGGGGCAGCCTGGACAAAGTCAATCTGCTGAACATATTTTTCAACAGGTTCAACAATGGACCATCCTGCAACCCCTCCCCACATGACACCTTCTACACTTACACCTCCCATGTCACCGGAACAGACACAATCGGGATAAAAATGCATCATGTAAACGTATAACTGGAAGTTTGTGATCGGATTCAGCTCAATTGGAAAGAAACTGTGATTCGATCGAGAAAGGTGGTTTATGCCAATCCTTATTCCGAAAGGCGTCCATGAACTCACTTCTTCGGATCATGACTTTCTGCTTAGGGCAACATAACCTGACTGCACATGTGTTCCTTATGTCAACATGACGCATTTATGCCTTTGCATCTTTACAATTTCATTTTCCCGGACATCTTGTTGGGTTGTTGGTGGGGGCTGTCTCGTGACCATGGAGGCCGGCGCCCTTCCCCCTGGGAAGCTGCTCCTGCCAGGTCATCTACCATGCCGTAGGATGGCCATCACCATCAGCACCACAAGGTCTCCAGGAAAAAAAAAAAAAGTTTATAGAACTTGATTGAGCAGTATACAGGGCTGAGATTATTCAGGCATTAATACCCAAGGAGACCAAACCAACTTCTTCTTCTGCAGTTGTTTTAGGGAAATAAGACAACTGAGCTTCAAAATGCTGCTATTCGATCATGGATTGGATTGTTTGATTTAGTGCCCATATAAACACTGCATTTGAAATGAATAATTCCTAAAGTTTTGTTTGTTTGTTTTTTTAAATCTGATTTAGAAATTTTGCCCATATAAACATAACTAGTGTCCGCTGGCCAGGTGAAGAGACAGCTGGAGCGATTACATCAAAGCAAAGCTGCAGGTCCTGAGGCATCAGTACCGGGTCCTGAAGTCCTGCTCCTCTCAGCTTTGTGGCATCTGTGGAGCAAATTTTCAACCCGAGCCAGCTGCAGGAGAAGGTATTGGTTCTGTGGAAGACATCTAGCTTGGTTCCAGTATCAAAGACGTCCACTCCAGAAATAAATTGGTTAATCATTAATCAATCTACATGGTCATTTAAACTTAGATACAAGAAGATTAGATGTGACAAACACTTTTTCTATTTTTTTCCCAGACCACTTGGTTCATGTAAGCAAAAACTCATAGATCTAAACTAAAGCAGCCAAATTTTTCTCTTCGATTGCCATTCTCCTGATTGATGATCGTTGTCATTTAGATTTTTACAGGGAGCAATTGTTTTGATGAGGTCATGATGGCGTTGCAACTTTTTTTTCGATCAATGATCAGTTTAGGGATCAAATAATTTCCTAGCTATATCACCTAATCGAGGAAGAAATTGCTGTGATAGCTGAAGAATCATTAAACGTGTGTGAGAGAGCAAGATAAACACACACAAAAACACCAAACACACCAGTCTCTCTCTCTCTCTCTCTCTCTCTCTCTCTCTCCCTCTCGTACGATCATCCAGTTAAACCCCCTCCTCCACTGTTATTTCAAAGCTGCTCTTCAAAGTGGGTCCAGACAGTTGGTTTCTCTGCACGGTGGGGTCACGCGCTTTTTCTCACCACCGCAATGCCTCGAGGGTTCCTGGTTAAGAGGGGTCGCCGCAGTCCGGTGTCCTATCGGTTACGACAGTACAGTAACAGCAGACCCGAACCGTGTGACCGAGACCGGATGAGCAGCGCTGAAGGTACACAAGCTGAGACCAATTCTTTGGGTCTCAGCTTTGTTTTCCCATCTGGACGGCCGGATGAAGAGTCCCCGGAGTCCTGTGACAACCTGGCTGGGATCAGGGAGGTGTGGACCCCACACGTGGTGTCCGCGCTGGAGGCAGAGGCAGAGCGGCGTACACAGTTACCGGATATCAAGGAGCAGGTGGTGGACGTTTTGAGTCAGGGTGGTGATCTGTTTTACTTATACCCACCTCCACACGATCTGACGTTAACCGAGTCCTTCAGTCCGGTTGAACCGACCAGCGTGAGAATAGAAGGAGAGAAGCGGGCTTCATTCAACGACAGTTGCCTAATTTCACCCCCTCTATCGGAGATACCAGACCTGCCGTTCTTGGGGGGAGGCACGACCACCATGGTATCTATCAACAGCCTCCCCGTGAACAGCAACTTCCACTACACGCAGCCCCAGGCTGTCAGCAACAACTTTCACCCTAACCTGGTTCATTTGTTCCCACCAGTGACACCGATAACCCACAACCAGCAACACACAGAAAGAAAACGTTCTTACCTTGAGCCTGAACGCCACCCCAAACATCA
Source organism: Arrhamphus sclerolepis (assembly GCA_037176975.1). Classification (NCBI taxonomy): domain Eukaryota; kingdom Metazoa; phylum Chordata; class Actinopteri; order Beloniformes; family Hemiramphidae; genus Arrhamphus; species Arrhamphus sclerolepis. Next base: position 2,666 of record JBAMYA010046146.1, on the reverse strand, counting down.
TAACAAACTGTCGCTGGGCAACCCGTCAAAAAAAGCTAAATTGAACCGGAAACTTAATTTCGAAGATGAGGTGACCACTTCACCGGTTCTGGGTCTGCGGATCAAGAAGGAGAGCGCTGAGCCGAAGAAGCAACGGGAAAAGCCGTCTGCCCCCACCGGTACTCGTCCGCTGGGGGAGTTCATCTGCCAGTTATGTAAAGAGGAATACCCAGATCCATTCTCTCTCGCTCAGCACAAATGCTCCCGTATAGTGCGCGTGGAGTACCGCTGTCCCGAGTGTGACAAAGTGTTCAGCTGTCCCGCAAACTTAGCCTCTCACCGCCGCTGGCACAAACCTCGACTGGTGATCAACCAGGGAGGAGAAACTATAAACAGGACCCAGTCGTTAAAAGACGCACGAAGACTCGGTCAGGTTGTGGAAATGGAGGGCAAAGAGAATGAAGAGCTAAATACCAGTCAGAACCACGCAACGCTGGACAGCTCCCCCATAAGACCAGAGCCATCTCTGTCGCTGCTCCACAGTCGGGCCGCGGACAGCAACAGCCTGGCACTCCCTCATTACGACTCTTCTGAATATCGGAACCCAGCCGAAATCTGTGGGGATTTGACAGCTGCTAATAGCCCTCCATCAAGCCTCCTCCTGCTAAACAGTAACCCGGTGGGGCGGGAAGACCTACAGCAGCACCACCCGCCGCCACTAACGCATCCCTCTTTAACAACCACCCCGCTTGTGCAGTCTTTATCGGAAGAAGTATACGAGTGCCGCTACTGCGGAAAGAAATTCCGCCGTCAGGCTTACCTGAAGAAACACATGGTCGCGCACGACGCGACACTGAAACCTTCACCGCCCCCTTCGTCTTATGGCCAAGAACGGCAAAACGGCAGCGACCAGAGCCAGGTTTTCTTGTGTCACCTGTGCGGCGTGCACATCCACTCTGCTGAAATCAGGGACAAGCATCGTCTGTGGCATGCGATGAGAGACGAGCTGCTGGTGGAAACGCTGGGAAGAAGACGCAGAATGGACGTTCCCCACGTGCACAGAGAAGAGGGTAGCTCTGAGGAAAGCAACAATCAGCTCCAGATGTTCACGTGCAAGTACTGTCCTTCTACGTTCATTAGCTCACCGGGGCTCACGAGACACATCAGCAAGTCTCATCCTAACGAGAATCGGCAGGTGATGCTACTGCAGATGACAGTGAGACCATAAAAGGCACGCTAGATGACAACACTATAGTATTTAAAAAAAAAAAAAAAACTGAACATTTTATTTTTTCCATTTTGGGGTTTGTTTATATTTCACTGTTGGCTTCAGGATTACAATTGAGTAACTTTAATTCGAATGTCACGAAACTGACACTACAAACAAAAAGCAAACATACACAAACATATTGATGTCAGTTAATTTAGTAGTCCTATAGAAATTGTCCATGGATCCTAAACTTAATACAGTTGTCTTAACTTTTAAATTTGTATAATGAATTACAGTTGCTGTCCAGTCCTAAAACTGTAAACGCTTCAGATTTTTCTAATGTGAGTTTACTATCCAGCTGGGCCTATAAGAAGCAAGGTGGTAGTACTACCATACATTATTTTTAAATGGGTTTTTTCATGTGCTGGACATATAACAGATCTCATACGCCCCTTAATAAATGCATTTTCAGATGAAGAAAATGCAAATTTGAGGAAAAGTGTTTTTTTTAACATCTATTTCATATACATAAGACATACTGTATGATGTGTGATCAAGATTCCACACCTTGGTGAATAAAAATGAAAGGCCCGATGTAAAAGTTACATTGACAAGTTAAGTAAGATACTAAATATAAGGAAATCAATTTTTGCTAAAACTCAGAAGTAACCAATAATCATCTTCATAAAGTTAAGACTAAGATCAGCTTTGATTTTCCTACATAAATGGTTAATTTATCAGTATTATTAGTGTTGAAAATGTTGTTTTTATTGATATCATCACTGTTGATATATCTGCTAAATACGTTTATGATACTACAATGTAACGGGTTCTAGAAGCCTGTATTGTTTTAATATGGTTGAAGTTGGATGTGGAATTTATTTAATGTTATTGTCAGTAAATGTTGATACAGTCTAATCAATGAGCAACGCATTTTTAGTACAATGTCTTCTTTCTAAGGCACAAACATTCAGTGTGGGACACAAGCAGAAGCCACTGGCAGGAATCATTTATTGTCAAAATCCATTATTACACATTCACTCATTGCCTGTCTGAAGCAAATGTTATACTTTTCCATAATACAGGTTTGAAAGTAATATTGTTTGTGAAGTGTGTTAATACAGTTGTTCAAAGCATGTAGTTAGGACTGAATTTGTGTCATGCAGTTTATAAATCAGTAGTTACATACATCACAGGTTTGTCCCAAGTTAACTTTTACACAGCAAACAGAACTCTTCAGGTTATCCAATAATATGTACAGAGGTTTGACGTATACAGTGGGGCAAAAAGGTATTTATTCAGCCACCAATTGTGCAAGTTCTCCCACTTAAAAAGATGAGGGAGGCCTGCAGTTTCCATCATAGGTAAACCTCACCTATGAGAGACAAAATGATAAAAAAAAACAGGTGCCATTAATACAGGTAACCAGTGGAGGACAGAGGAGCCTCTTCCAGAAGAAGTTCCAGGTCTGTGAGAA
>JBAMYA010046145.1:0-35942 GCA_037176975.1 Arrhamphus sclerolepis | reverse complement strand
CCCCCCCCCCCCCCCCCCCCCCCCCCCCCCCCCCCCCCCCCCCCCCCCCCCCCCCCCCCCCCCCCCCCCCCCACATATCCAACTCCTCGACTCAACCATTAATTTTATTTATATATTCACACAATTTCTAATTGTTATAAACAAGCTCTATCAATGATTGGGATCTTTAACTGATGACTTTGTCATTTACATTCGCACAATCTATATTATGATATAAAGCAACTTGTTTCCTTTTGAACAAAAAAGTAATTGCGTATTGTCATATATGTGAAATCTCTCCTTTGATGTTAAAACAGACTCCTTGAATTAATCTCTGGATGTCCAAATCCATGCAGATACTGTGTAGCGTAGCAGTTAACAACTGTGGGGTGGACTCTGGCCTGCCCTGTCCTGGGTGGTTGCTATGGTGACGGCCTCTGTGGTTTGGGTAGGCCGGCTCCTGGTGTGAACAGATCTCCCAGATATTGTTTTCTCACAGCAGTGCCAAGTCAGATATTTATTTATTTTTAGTTACTTTCTAGTGTATTTTTATACCTATACCTATTTTATACCTACTGCATTTAAGAGACAGAATAGAGGAAGTTTATGGGGGGGGGCTGCTTTCTTTATGTTTCTAACTGGTATATTTTTGGTGTGTGATGGCTTTAATGTGTTTTTATTATTATTATTTTCTTTTTTGCAACATATATACATTGTTTTTATTATGTAAAGCACTTTGTCTTGCCTTGGGGCATGAAAAACGCTTTATAAATAAAGTTTGATTTTATTTAACAGATCTGCTTCTGAGCTTTTCAACCCAAACTTGAGCCCAGGACAGGACCTGTCTATATTTCTTATAAAACGTCTTAAGGAATGTTTTTGGAACAAATCTGAACGGATTTTTTGGGTGAATGAAATGAAATGATCGAGTCCTTTCAAGGGCTCGATTTAGCCTTTAGTCAGGAGGATGCCTGCTGGTTGCCTTCCAGGAGAGATAATTCAGACATGTCATGATATCAAGAGATTATATTCCCAAATTATCCTGAGACTGCCTGGATGTCCCGCCAGTAGAGCTAGAAGAAGTGAGATGGGTCTGGTTATCATGGATTGGTCCTGGGTAAACAGTAGAAGATGATTGGTTGGCTGAATAGATGATTTCTGTCCCTTTTTTAAAAAAAATTAAAGTTGAAATGGAAAATGTACAAATAGCTGTATAAAACATGAAAATGTTGATTACTCACTGGTCAGCAGGCTTAACAGCTGGTGTTTGTTTGATGTTTAAAAAGAGCACATGACTCATGACGGGCACATGCAGAACACGATGACTTTTGAAATTCACTGTGATGAACTGCACAGATATGTGTTTAAACCCAGTAGCCAGCAAAAGATATAGAAAGAAACACTGGAAAACTTTGGATTGTTTGAAAAATGCACATATAAGGAAAAACAAACAAACAAACGTGGTTGTTGTATTTAGATTTAACCTGTCTTTTTTTTCTTTTTCCCCTCAGGCCTCCAATTTGTCGAGCAGAAGGAGAGCTGCATGATGGGAGTCACAAGTTTTCACCGAACTCTGAATCATCTTTAGAGCCTCCAAAAACTTGTGGTCAGTCTTATTACTTTTGTATTTGCACTGATTGGCAGATTTTTGAGACTTATTGGGGCTGGACAGTATTTCAAGAACAATATATATTGCAATAGAAAAGTAAAGACACTATGCCTTTTAAACACATATTGATATTTATTATTGTTGTCATTATAATTATTTGTAACAACAATACCAATAAGTCTGTTTGATGCTAACATTGTGTTTATTGGATTTGAATCTAAATAACAGGTTAACCTTGTTTCATAATTTACCAGATATCATTTCTTAAATGTTATCTAGTTTTATAGAAAGAAATTTTATCAACAGTTGGCAGTTTTCTGGTGCTGATATTATTCGTGTCGATACTGGAATTATTATCGACAAAAACTGAGAAATACATTGTGATATAAATTATCCATGAGGCTCAGCTCTTGTTCTTAAGTGGGTCAAAGGACTAAAGTTACGATAAGCACTCACTTTTTGCTGGTGAACCTCAACCTGCAGAAGAGCTCTTTGATCGTATCATCCCCTGCTTTCATCCCACCTCAACATTTGCTGCTAATCTCTGTCTTTGCAGATTGTTTAAATCACAACCCGATGTCCTCTTTCAACTCCATCCTTTTCATCTCATGTCTTCTACCTTTCTTTATCCGGGTTTTGTAGATCCTGGTCTGTTGTGATGTGGCTTAATATTTGTCCTCCTTCACATTTCAGGTGGTTTTTCTGAGACATATGCTGCTCTTTGTGACTACAATGGAATTGGCTGTAAAGAAGAAGTACAGTGGGTGAGAAGATTATAAGGCTCTTCGAAACCATGTTTTTGTTTTTTAAAAAGACCTTTTTTGATAAATATCTCACTTACTTTATGATTTATTTATTCCTCTCACTTGCCTGTTTTCTAGGATGTTGACACAATATACCACTCTCAGGACAACAGGGAGTTCAACTTGATGGATTTCAGCCATCTTGACAGCAGGTGACACATTTTACTGACATCTTCACCACAACAGCCTCACTCAGAAAGACACAGTTAACTTGTGCCAAACCCAGACTGCAGCCAGTGTTGGCTCTGCTCTGTGGCACACTGGATTTAGCACAAAGCAAGGTGAATGAGGTTATGATGCTGATTAACTTGTTGGCGTTAACATCTGCATGAGGGAGCACTGGAGTGAAAGACAATATTGAAACAAAATGATCTTGATGTTTATGGGTTATACAAGTCGACAAGACGTTTGGCAAAGTCCTTTTCACCTGTGCTGCAGCCATTTCCAGTTTTTCTTTTCTTACTTTCTCCTTTATATTAATCTCATGAAGTGGAAAAAAAAACCAAAAAAACTCTCAGGGCTACATAAAAATCCCAGTCAAGGGTTTAATGGAATAGCTCAATGTACAGTAGATGTAATAACCTTGTCATGTTCACTTATAGCTGGGGATTTGAAAATAATTGTCATTTATGAAGCTTAACAATTAAGTTTAAGGTGTCTCAGCCTTATTGGCAAGTTCTCAGCACAAATGTGCTGATGCTTTTGTCATTGCAATACATTTGTTTAATCATATACTGGACCCTAATAGGCTTCTGATCTAAATGATGTAAATATAGTCAAACATCTGTCCAAAGGTGATTATTCCAGAAGCCTTGTGCTTTGTTCAGATGTAATACTGACTGTCAATCATTTGCTCTGGTCTGATTTTAAAGGTGAACTTGCTTAGATGTCCACTTTTATGAAGATTGACAATGTGCTCCTCTTTCCCACTATAAAATGAAGGAGGCCATATTGTTTGGAAATAGCCTCGTAATCATCCCTTGTCGATATGCAGTAACGTTTCCTTTTTTAAAAGCAGCCTCGCACCAAGAACTTAAATCTTATAGGTTCTGTGCAAGTCGCACTGTGCATCAAAAATCTACAGAATGTCTAGAGAGGTTTACTGGTGTGTTGAAATTAGTGTAAAGTATGTTTTATCAGCTTATGTTTACTGTTTACTGTGGTGAGTGTGTGTTTGCTGATTTGCCTCTGATCCATGAGCAGCAATGCGTTTACGATGGTACCATGTTTTCCAAGAACCTCAGTGCAAGCCAGCAGGTTGCATTTCATCGTTCTTTGTGTTGGTGGGAGCTTGGACTACATTTTTAAACCAACAACAACAAAAAACATTTCTCTCCTTTTCCTTATTCTTCTTCTCATTATAATTTATGTATTTGTTGGTTTCCACTGCACAAAAACTAATACAGACTGCTGTTGCTATAGTCAACATACTATGCTTTACGTCACTTTGTCTTTCTACACATCACTACAAAGCTGATATAGAGCTCTGGACCATGACATCGTAATTCCCAGCATGCAACATTCTAGAATGTAACAACGCCATATTGGCAGTAAAGCTGAAGCGGCCAGTTCTGTGCTGGTAAACTGTAATAACAATGCCCCATAGCTGTTGTGCCAGAATATTAAAAAAAAGGGGAACAGATAAAGCTTTTTATTGGAAATTCCACTCTTTTTATTGATTGCTCACTGGGTCTGACCCACTTTGCACTTTTTTGATGCCACAGTTATCTCCGCCTCCCTGTCATTATGATGCTGCATTACCCTGAACAAGACATCTGACACATGAGCAGCTCTCATCAAATCCAGCTGCAGTTGCAGTGACTCCAAGCACAACAGAGTCCTTTCTGACCACGACCCACGTCTGCAGCTGAGGCTCATTTAGTCTTTGTGAACGACTAACCTGAAACACTGAAAATGTTTATGCACCACCTCATACATGAGATAAAAAGCATGAGGTGGCGCCTAAACATTTTCATTCACACGGTAGAGACAGTCTCTTTATCTGGCAAAAATCCAGTTATTTGTTTCAGATTAACGTGCCGATTACATTAGCCTACACTTGTTGTGCCTTTCTTTAGTGCTTTTGTTAATTAAATGAGTGAGGCGCCACTTACCCTTCCAGTAACGATAAAATAATCCTTTGCTGAAAGATTCCAAAGTTGAACATTGTTCACAAATCCAGGGCACACCGTCCATTTTTACCCCTCGAGGCTTTTGTATTTTTTATCCCTAGAGTATGACAAAGTTGATGAAGTAGTTGTGTATGTCGGGATATTGAAGGTCTGGCAGCTCCGTTGCAGTTTCAGTGCTTTAAGAAAGTACTCCTGGAGCATTGTACGGGTCAGTAATATTGAGTCTTTCTATTTTGGCAACAGAGTTTTCATTTACTTTGGGTTGAAATGCGCAGTAAAATCGGACGCTCCGAAATTCATAATCATGCTGTGACTTTTGACTTGCACGAGCAGAGGCCTGTATCACAAAGCAGGATTAAGTTTTCCTGGGCTACTCAGACCTATCCAGTTCAACCTACCCTAAGAGACCCAGTCAGGATAATCAGTATCACGACGCTGTCTATCAAGTCGGTAACTCAACCCTGGGTTATCTTATCAAGACCCGTGAACGCCCACGTATAAAGGGCAGGTTCCGAAGTAGCGGACCAATCACAATCATGAGCGTCATACTAGAGAGCACCTTACTTCACTTCAAAACCACTTCACAGCGACTCGTACCGATAAAATACGAAGAAGAAAAAGACAACCTACGTGAGAAATCTAACACTGTTGCACTGTCAAGGACGTGGGAGCAGGTTAAAAATAAACATAAAAACATCATTGCGTCCGCTAAGTTGGTCCTTCGAATATAACGTCAGGCTGGAATAAAGCTTTAAGCTTTGGCAGCTATTAAATCATATCCACAGTGGCCTGAAGACGGGAAGATACTTAAGTCATCCCAGTGGGAAGTTCACAATGAATGAAATGAATAAAATCCATCTAAATATTGAGCTGTGATAGAAAGTAGTGGGCCGATGCTTGTTAACTTAAACTATAACATTTTACAAAAGCAAAATATAACTGCATGATCAGTAATTCAACCTGCTATCTTCTGACAGCTAAAGTGTCCTGCTACAAATGACATGTCAAAAATTGACTTATTCTATTCTTCCATTATGGGCCGACATCTCAGCAACATTTTACCAATAAACAAACGTTCTCCATGCAACGTCTTGCTGATAAAACTTTTTAATCTTGCCGACGTCTGTAAGATGTGTGTGTTGTGCAATGACTGTAGCTATATTATAATCAGTGCCATAGAGAATAACTATTTTAAATGGCACTGATGATAATGCTGTCTGGGAGAGCACGTCATTTTCTCCGAAAAGCCGATTGGCCAGTGGGCGGGGCTTTATAAAGGATTGGATTGGAAAAAAAAAAAAAAAAAGGATTGGATTCAATCCTGAGAGTTACCCTGCTCCGGAGCAGGTTAGTCGATCAGCGTATGTTACCCCGGTGATGTAGCTCGATAAGCGATTACTCAGTTTTATGATACAGAAGACCCAGGATTAACCCTGAAGTTACCTTGCTAAAGCAAAATCGCGATACAGGCCTCAGTTCTCTTTCCTGCCACAATGGTGGTGGAAACAAAACAGGTCATGCGGGGTCCGGAGCTCCTAAAGTCACATTTAAAATACAAATGTGAACAACCACACAAAGTGTGAATGTAGACTTGGTGTCCCTTAAAGGACTACAGTTTTATACCTTTGATCAATGCGGCATGTCAGCCATCTTTTTCTAACACACTTCACATCTGCTTTTATGGAGGTGCACAGAATGTGCGTTTCACATTATTACACATAATTTCTATGATGATTTCTTTAGATGATTTCTTTGCATGTATGAATTACAGGGGTTGTTACCAATATCTGGAAGGTTTCATGTCAATAGAAATGTATTTACTGAGAAAAATGGTGACATTGAAGGCTGCCATAGTTCATTTTCCCACATATCTGACTTTTTAACTACCAGCATTCGTATCTAGTTCACCATATAAGTTTTACCGCAGAAACAGAAGTTCTTCACGCACTCCAACAAGGTGTTGCATTATTAATGTAATGTTAAGAACACTGCGCTCTCTCAGCTAATACTCGTAAAAAACAAAATCACCGTCTTTTTTTCCAAATTATTGTGTAGGTACCAGTCAGCTGAAGTGTATTCATTCTTGCACGTCTGTGTTCATCAGTTCCCAATATTGTGACCTTTGTGCTACTCGAGTTCATTCCAGCAGTTCTGTGTTACACACAAAAGAACTATTCATGTATGCAGAAATAGTAAAATACTACCTTTTGTCTCAAAATGCTTGCATTATCTGACTAGTGCATATATTGGCGATACAGTGTAACAGCATGTCCAATAAAAACACACCAGACTGAAAGATGGACATCAGAGGATTCTGCACTGCAGAGATCTGACTATATTATTTACAGTAATCGGCTGGAAAAAAAAAGTTGCCAATTATGTGATTTAAAACTGGCAATAATTATACTTTAATTCTAATCATTTATTGCTTCTCTATACAATTTTTTTTATCTTGTATGCTATTCAAGATGTGAATGTTTTCTAGCAACTAAAGTTAAGCGGGTCAAATTTTATTTATATAGCACTTCACACACATGCATCACAAGGCAGATGCAAATATTAAAATATAAAAAAGGGTACATGAAAAGTACAGGTTAAAAACAGTGAGCCAATAAAAGATCCTGTCAACTCAAAGCCTGTCCAAAAAGAAAAGTTCATCAGAGTAAAGGCAGCAGAGGGACGGCGGTGCGGCGTTCTGCAAACTTGGTGCTGTTGCTGCAAAGGAGCGACCACCTCACGTCTTCTATCGGGTTCTTGGGACCTCAAGTAACATTCAACCATGCTGACTTCAGATTGCAGGTTTGGGGGCTCTAAATGTTAGGGTCAAGATAACATCAAGGTTCTACAGAAGTCTGATCAGAAGATGCTGAAGGACCTATTATTTTATAAGTGGAATGATGCTCTCAGGGGAAACGGTCAGAGAGTAATTATGCCTCAGCTACTGGTTGATACTGGACATGCAGTTTGTCAAAAAGGAGGAAACTGCCTGGCAAAAACATATTTGTTCTTAGACTAAATTAGAATTTTTGCAAACTATGCATGGTGTGAAACTTAACCAATTTATGGAATTTGTTTAATGAAAAATAAATTACGTTACATTACGTTTAAAAGCACAAAGTGTCTGACACCACCACCCAATACCAGGTGATGCGTAAAGAGGTATAAAAACATGATTGAAAAGAATGCTTTTGTGCAGTATTTCAGCTAAAAGTCATTACAAAAATGTCATGAAGACCTTGAGAAATTCTCAGCATTTGAAGAAAGTGCATAAAAGTCTTACGGTGCCTTTGGTAGGCTGACACTATATTCCATTTACAGCTCCAGAATAAACTCATGTTAACAGAAAAGCAGTTTAAATTGATGAACAGTTTGTTTGGGTTGTTTCTAATCAATACTGTGTAATAAGTGGTCAAATCTCATGCAGTTTATCATGTCAGTCGCAGTTCCCCAGCAGTGATATCTCAGCAAATATCAGCACTGAATTTCAGTGCTTCAACCTAAATTATGGTTTTGTTTGAATCCCATCCCCCTGGAGAGGAGACTCGGAATAATAAAAATATACTTTCTGGTTGAACTGTGGTTTTTCTCAGACAGTTATGTGCATCTCATCAGCCGTCACTCCCTATGGCAGTGAAGTGCTTTTCTTTTTAATAAGACTCTCGCTGGGTAAAATCTGAAATGTGTCAGTCCTCTGTTCAGTCTTTCTGCCTTGTACTGATGTTGGTCTTTTGAGGTTTGGTGATGTTACGGAGCGGGGAACAGATATGATTGTCAGAGGCAGAACTGAGGGCTCAGAAGCAGCTGTAGGAGGCCAATGCATGTTCGCTTCTACCTCATAGCTTTTTAAAGTCTTTTGCTTATTTTATCAGACATTAAAGGAGCGTGTGTCGCTGATATGAAGCTAATCAGACAAAAAACAAAAAACAAAACTGTTATGCAGTTGGAGAGTTATGGTATTGCCTCCACTTTGATAAGTTTCAACACACCCGACCAGCAAAGAGAGATTCACACTTGAAAAGCATAACTCATCATAGGAGGGATGTGTTGCTGCAATGATAAATATTAAACTTGCTCATTGAAACATGATTCAGCACTGAAACATTAATATATTAATAAGATACTTCACACTGAGAAGCCAAGCCACAGCTGATCTTTTATTTTAGCTCTAGTATGTAGCGACTTCTTCTCAGATCTTCCTTTAACGCCTTATTCCCTTGAACTCAGAATCCCATGGCCAATGCTGAGCCTCTGTCACTGTTCAATATACAATAAAAATCACCAAAACTTACTCCAAATGATCAAGGGCATCAAAAAAAAGCATATATGTGAATGGATATTTTCTTGATCATATGCTCAGAGCTATTTGTTGTGCATTACTCTCTTCTTCTCTTTCCCATCCTTCTGCAGTTCTGTTCTCTCCATTCCCTGTTGAGATGGAAGGAATGGAAATGAGTGACAAGTTGATGTCTTTTCTGCCAACTGCTCACTCCTGTTGACTGAAAGTGAACACTGCTTTCCAGTCTCATCTTCTTGTTATCCACTTCCTGAATATTCTCCTCATTCATTTTCCTCAGCTGAGTCACTTATAGACGCTGCCTGTCAATGTTTGCTCTGCAGGGTGACGACATGTTGCAGAGCAGAAAGGTGTGTCAATCAAAGTCTATTTTTGTGCTTTTTTGCTGTGTGTACGTGTGTGTGTGCGCACACGTGCATGAAAACTCATTACGCCTTTCTTCTACAACATTCGGTTTTGTCACCTGTTGGTGTTACAGTAAATCCTCAGTTTGCATACGTTCATACTCATAGACATTAACATTTAAGCATTTTCCAACTGATTTTAAATTTAAGTTTGTTTTTTTTCTTTTTTCCTTTACTGAATCAGAACCTGCACAACACAGAGCAACCTTCTGCGTAATCTTTCACGAGTGCAGGACCTGAGTCCTGTTTTTCATGCAAGATTGTCGCATTGATTTATTTCAGTACTAAAACACGTTCATATGCATCTAATATAACTGTCTTCTGGCAGGAGAGAGTGGTTGCTTTATTATGAATATGTAAACTGCTTTCAAAGACACTAGCTGACCTTTTTGTCTGTCACTACAAATGTAGTCGTGCAGATAGATAGCTCTGACATTAACCAAACATATATGTGAAAACAAACAAACACTTATTGTGTTGACTTTGTATTTCCTCAACGTTACCTACCCTGTTGTAACTAATTATCTCAGCTTTTGCCATAAAATGCTGAATCTTTCGTTTGAATGACCCTCTGGATTTTTCTTCCAAAACCACCTCAGGACACATCAAAATCAGTTGGGCTTAACTATTAATGATTGCTCGTGTATTGTTGGAGCCTCCAGTGGACCTTTAATGTTGACAGCCTGCTGATCTCTTCATGGCTAATTAAAATACAGTCCAGATGGTTATAAATTTTAAACATGCATATGCAGGTGAAAAAATGTTTTGTCACCCTGAACTTTCCAGCTTCATCGATGAAAATGGTATAGTTTTAACTTTGTAGAAAAGGTTTAAAGATTTAAAGAGAGATTTTGTTTTGGTACATAAGCTGGCAGTTATAAACTTATGTTTGTGCAGGAGAATCTTTGTAACTATAATCAGGTGCAAAAAATTAAATACTATTTTATCTATTTATTTTTTAAATAATAAAAATCATCAAATCAAAGTGGAGTGAAAATAAATACAACACTTTGTTTGTGTCTGGCAGTGTGTAGATAGGTTAATGAGGTCATTCATTCTGTGAATAAGTGTCAAACAGGTGGCCCTTATTTAAGGATGAAGGCAGCAAACATGGTACGTGCTGGTTATAATGCTGTCACGCCGAGACCATTAAGACATGCCACAAAGTATCTATTGTTTAAGGGTTACCTTAAAATGTAGTTTTTTTTATTGTTGTTGTTGTTTCTTTGTGTGCTAAGGAACTTGCGGATTGTGTGCAGGATTGTGAGGACGCTCTCTTGATGATCCTGGTCCCTCTCCATTCTGGGGCCAGCGTGCTACCAGTTATGTGCTACTGCATAAAACAGAGGGACAAAGATTACTCATGGTGTCACTATGGCGGATGACATCATCCAGGAAGGCGGCAACATATGCAGCGTGTGGACCCGTCACCCAGGCTGGGGCACTGAACGAGCTGAACAGAAGTGTCAGAAATTGGTACAATCAATACGGAGTGGAGAAGGCTGTTTTTTGTTTTTTTGTTTGTTTTTTTCGTCCTGGACTCTGCCAACAGCCTTTGGTCAAATCCAGTGTCATGTAAAACTGAGCTGTGCCAAGTTGGTCCAGGAGTCCGTTGACCCAGGGCATGGGGTAGGCATCAAAACGTGAGACCTCGTCGACCTTCTGGTAATCCACACAGTAGCGTTTATAGACCCATCTTTCTTGGTCACCCCAACGATGAAGCTACACCAAGGATTGTGAAAGCACCGTTACGCCCCTTGAGAGTCTCAAAATGATGTTGCATGAAGTTTGTGCGTCCTGGCAAGGAAAAGAACACATCAGCAATACGCTTTTGCAACTGGGCAACATCTGCTCTCTGGGCGGGTGAGAGATGGCTGTCAGAAAGGAGCAGAGATGGACTGGTGGAATTTGGCACCTCTGGCTCAAGCTCACCTCTGTCTGACATCAAGCTCACCAGAGAAACAGGCACCACCTCTCTCCATGCTTTCAGGAGGTTGAGGTGGTAAATCTGTGTAGCCCCACCCCTCCCAGAGCACACAACCTCATGGTCTCCCACTTGCCGTGTGATCACAAAATGTCCTTGCCACTTGGAGAGTAAATTAGAAGACGAAGAAGGGAGCAATACAAGCACCTTGTCTCGCAGTGAAAACTGAGCTGTGCTTCTCTGTTGTACAGTCGCTGACGCTCTTTAGCCTGGAGCAAATTCTCCTGTGATGAACACCTAAGTAAATGGAGTTCTGCTCTCAGGTCCAAGACATGCTGAATCTCATTGATGCTGGCGCTTGGACCATCCTCCCAGCTTTCTTTAATGAGGCTTTCTTTAATGAGGTCCAAAATGCCTTGGTGTTTTCTGCTGAACAGCAGTTCAAAGGGATAAAATCCCATGGAGGCCTGGGAAACCTCCCACAACGCAAACAGAGGGCCCCCAGTCATTTATCCAAATTACATGAATGCTAATAAATAGACTTATGAATCATAGACTGCAAGGTCTTATTCATCCACTCTTTCAACCCGTCAGTCTGCCGGTGTGAGACGTTGGTCCGAATAGATTTGATACCTTATAATTCATAAAGGTCTTTAAGTGTGCGAGACATGAATGAGGTGCCCTGATCAGTCGATGTCTTTTGGGATCCTGTCTCAGGAGATGACTTGAAAAAGTGTCTGTGCAACCATCTTTGCAGAAATGTCCACTGTAGTCCAGCACGTACCCCCTTGTATCCTTACTGGAATACTGTGCGTCCCTCCCGGGCTGAGGGAGGAGGTTGACATGCCAACTACCTGGACCGCCTGACCAACCTCCAGGAGAGGACAGTTGCTGCACAAGTGGCCAGGCCCGATCAGAAGTCCTGCCATGAACTGCTCCAGTACGTTCTTCTCCAGCATCTTCGTCTCTCCAGCTGTATCCCCCAGAGCCAGCCACCTGGCTGCAGCTTCCTTCAGGCACTGCACATAAACGAAGCGCTGGTCTGCAGGACCGAGGACGTTTTCACAGTCGATGATGGCTCGCTGCAGGTCAGGGAAACAAACTCCTCTGAGAAGTTGGTGGTAAGGTGAGAGGTGCTGCTTGCGTGTCCCCAGTCAGGAGTGGCAGGAGCCAGAACGCCCACTCATCCTTTGGGCCCCTGGGAGACCTTTGCTGTTGCTTCAAATACATCAAGGAAGCTGGGCGGGTGGTCTGGGGTCATGAGCTGGAGTGTGATGGTGGGGCCAGGACAGGAGCACCTGGAGCAGCTCCATGTGACGGAAGCTGCACTCAGATTCCTCCCTGTGAAGATTCACAGCCTCTGCCATCAGTTGGAGCAGGGCTGCCAGAGGTGGTGGTTGCTGCTGCTGTGATACATTGATGTACCGTGTCCCTGTTCTCTACCCAGTCGTCAACAAGAGGCTGAGATGATTCAGACGTGCCACAAAGTATTTATTAGTAACACATGATTCTGAGGATGCTCTCTTGGTGATCCAGGTCCCTCTCCATTCCTGGAGCCAGCTACTGCATAAAGTGGAGGGACAAAGATTACTCATGCAGTATAGGTGTGACTCTTTGTCCCTCGTTGGGGCTGATTCCTGAGCTGCTGCGTCACCTCCCTTTCACAGCTGAGCAGCATCACACCCCGCCACCACAAATGTATTTCTCTCTGAAAATCTGAATAAAATGGGTCGTTCCAGACATTGTTCAGAAGTACAATGTACTTTGATTAAGAAGTTTTTTTTGGAGAGGAGAAAACATGTGAAGAAGTGCAGAAAATAATAGACTGCTCAACAAAAATCTTGTCAAATACTTAATAAAAAAAAAAAAAAGGCAACCAAAAGAAGAAAACAGAAAAATACCATTTAAATGGCTCAAAGAATAGCCAGAATGACTCAGCCAATGATCAGCGCCAGAGTGATCAAAGAAGATCTAAAGTTACCCGTGGAGCACTGGAACAATTACAGGCATATGTCAAGCCAAGATGTCAGCAAGAAGCCCTCACAAAATCCAATTTTTGAAGAAAAAAAAAAAAAACCTGATGAAGAGGTTGCAATTTACCAAAAAACACATTCTCTGACCTAAGGAGGAATGGAGAAACATTTTGTGGACTGATTTAAAGCAATATTGTTCTTTTTTGAGTCTAAAGGCTGCAGTCAGACCCAAACAGTGAATTCAAGCTACACTGAAGCCAGTGAAGCATGATGGAGCAAGCATCATTCTGGGGATGTTTCTCATTCTATGGTGTAGAGTTTCTTTATCACATACCTGGGATCATGGATCAGTTTGAATACATCAGAATACTTGTGATGAAGAGAAAATGCTCTTGAAATGGGTGTTTCAACAAGACGGTGACCCCAACCACACCACTAAGCAGCAGCGTCTTGGTTTCAGACCAACAAAATTAACATGATAGAGTGGACCTTGATCCAATAGAAAACTTGTGGGGTGACATCAAGAATGGTGTTTCTGAGGAAGAAACAAGAAATGCAGAGGAATTGTGGAATGTAGTCCAATCATCCTGGACTGCTGAAGTGGTTTTTTTCTCCAGTTTTCACTAAATGGTTGCTCTGCTGTTGAAGCCAACCTCTTTGGCTTTCTCCTCACAGTGTTTATGTTTTCATTTTGTTTTCTTTGTACTTGTAGAAGTGAGGGTTGGCTCAAACTAAACCTCACAAAAAGACTGACTTGGACCTCAGAGGTCAATTTTATGTTCTGCTGTCAAATATGAATAAGTGTTGATGAATCTTGACGGGTGCATCATCTGTTCACACTCACAGGCTCAGCTGCATTAGTCACATTAGGCTGCTCTGAAGTCTGACATTAGTAATGAAAAAGCACTACAGATTGTAGGCATTTTATTTCCCAGAGATAAACTGTTATGTCCTCCACACTGCGGTTACTGGCAACAGGAACCTCCCTGGCTAGATTACCCTCTTTCTCCCCATTTTTTTTTCTTCCACTCTGCCCTCTGTGTCATCCTTTCTTTTTTTTCCCCCTCTGTGGATTTGTTTCGCACTACCTCGCCTTTCTCTGTGTCGCTGCTTGTTTGTCAGATGATATATAGCAGGTGTAGCAGCAGTATGGCTTCAGCTGGACCTTGGAGGGTTCTGAAACTGTTCTCTCTTTCTCCCTATTAAAGACACAAATCCGTGGGCTCTGTCTGTGTCCACAACGCTGCAGCTCTGGATATAGCAGTGTTTGAGGTCTGTAGCTGGAATCAAACTGTGGCTTTTATTGAATAATCCACTGACCCAGCCATCGATCTCCACATCTTTCTCTCTCTTTTTCTTTCTGTCTTCCTTTCATTTTTCCTCTTCATTCTCTGCCTCTCCACAGTGGGGCTGCAGTATCACTCATCTTCTGGAAGTCAGCTCTGTCCACGGTGTCCTCCCTGCCACAATGACAAACTGCTTTTTACGAAAAGGGAACCAAAAAAATAGAAGTTTAGCTCAGGATAATGTGGATTTATAGATCAATGACATCAAATGCTTTTTAACAAGTGGACCATTTAAACATTTGTTTTTTATGTATCTAATATGTGTCTCTGTGTGTGTGTTTCTTCTTTCCAGGGACTTGGCCGTGATCGTGGCATCCATTGCATACAACACCTGGTTCACCAAGCTGTACTGCAAAGACATGCGCATAGTAATACTGTTTCTTCTTCTTCTTTTTTGTTTTTAGATTGCTCTCTCACTTATAAACATTGATACCAGATGCAGACTACCAATGAGTTCATGCTTCGATTTATCCTCACGTCACCTCTGCTACCAGGTCTTTAATGAGAAAGTATTGAGCTAAGATTGTTTATCTGCTGACGGATGACTCATCTGAAAATATTTCCACAAAATTCAAAATTCTCTATTCCATCCGTTAAATAACCAACACAGTAAGCTACAAGTTAAACATTTTATCCAGTGTTGATATTTGCAATAAATACTGCAATGTTTAACGGATGGGAATTGGCAAGATTTCTACGATTCCAATTCCATTTTCGATTCTGCTTAACGATTCAGTTCTTTATCGACTCCCTTATCGATTCTCATTAGGGGAAGAAAGGGACGACAAAACAGGTCGATTTGTATCACCAATATAAAAAGTTGATAGTAATAATAATAATAAAAATATATTCTGCAGAAATGAACAAAATAAAAATTATTCTGTGGCAATTCCACAAGAATGTCCAATATTTTTCTAATAGAAATTAAAATTCTCCTTTTTAAAAGGAAATATTAGATGAGCACTCAAAAATAAAACTACGTCAGCCATTGACAAAAAACAATCAAGTTAAATCCAATGAATCACTAACGTTAGACCGGAGAGCATTGAAAACGCGACATTCATTCATAGTTACTTCATGCTGTGTGCGCAGATGTTTCTGCATGTTGGTAATATTTCCTCCCTTTGGTGAAATATCCACTTTGCAAGTATTGCAAGTTGCCTTGATGTTGTGGTTTTAGTGAAGTGTAACCAGACTTTCAAGCATTTGTACCTCTTGGGCGCCATGTTTACTATTGACTGCTGGCTGCATTGGACTCGCCACGCACGTGGCGTAGCTTACACAACGTGCTTGGTGACGTCATTAGTGCCCACTGGAATCAATAAGGAAATTGTTTACAAATTTTGCAAATGATTCCAAAGAATTGAAACACTGGGAACCGGTTCTCAACAAGAACCAGTTCTCAATTTCCAACCTTGATGAGCAAACGCAATATTGCTAGGTATGAAGCATTATACTATTCTGTTTTTGCTAAATAGCTTTAACTCTTACATTTTTCATACCTTTTTTTCTCTATATAGGCAGATTATGGTCTTGTGTCTGTGCTTAAGTGTAATAGTTAGTGAAAAGGGAAGGATTCTTGACCTAATGTCTTGATTATTCACAGTTTTGAATACAAGTTTCTTTCTGGGTCAAGCTTCCCTCTCAGCAGTCATACATCTGTTCAACCTTACAATAGTCAGCGATGGGAAATCCTTTTAAACAGATTGCTTTATTATTATTATTTTTTTGTGTATTGCATATTTCAGCTCTGCATATCGTGCAGATAAATTCACAGTGTGGTGCCTGGAGGCCAAAAGAAAATGTATTTGAAGTACAGAGTTTCTTCACGTTGAATGATCTGGTTTTGGAGTTGATCAGCAGATGAGGAAAGTTTCCTGCTGCATCAGATCATCAAATCAGCAAAATAACGTTGTGTGTACAAATAAGGGGGTGGCATTTACCATGCCAGGTTTGATTTTTATGATAAACCTCATTAGTTTGCTTCTTATTTTCTCAGTTGGTGATTTGCTGAATGAAGTCAGAAAATAGCAATCAGACAAAACTGAAACAAGTAAACAGCACATTTGTGGAAACAAATAAAAAGAAAACGATAAGAGATGGTTTCTAGTTGGGTCAAATAAATCCAAACGTTTAATCTGCATTTTAGCTTTGTCTTAAGTTAAGCATTGCATAATATTATATAAGATCCACACATTTCATATGCCAAATTTTATTTAGAAAAAGCAGCATTAACCTTATATGAAGATATAAGGTTGAGAGTAATGTGGAGTGTAGCAACCTTAGATTTGCAGTTTAGTCTTTTACTTAATTAAAAGTTGTTGCATGCAAGTGCAGTCTGTCAATGTTTTTTCCTAAACTCACCCTTAATTTCCATTTGAGCATTTGTTTGAAGATATTTGAAAATATTTCATTTTGAAAATAGTGTAGGGGAGCATGACCCTCCATGGAATTTATTCAAATTTACTGAATTCTTAACTCAAACTGCTAACTTGCTTCTGCAGTTTTTTTCTATTAAATATTTAAAATACACAATAACACGTGACATTTTAAATTAAATCACCTGAATTTGAAAAGTTAATTACAAAACCCAAAATGATCCGATCAGGAGAAGCTATAAGTACATTAAAGATTTTGTTTTTATAACTTTTTAATGCTTTGATGTCATTTAAAAGCAGCTCTTACTTCCTTTATGAAACCACATAGAGTCTCTAATGTGTAATTCACTTATTGACTGACAGGGATAAACTAAATTATCTATCACTTTCATGACTGTGTGCAACTTTTCCAGATTTTTTTTTTGTTTTTATGCTAAATTGCTAGCTATTATCCTGAGATTCTGTTTGAAGATGTGCCTCTTTGAATGTTTTAGTTCAAAGAAAAATGTCATTGACAGCGAGGACCACCCCCACTCTGTTTTTAACTGAGATATGACTCATGAAAATCACAGCCCTGATTGTCTGAATTTCACACTCCCTGGAT
Organism: Arrhamphus sclerolepis; assembly: GCA_037176975.1. NCBI lineage: Eukaryota > Metazoa > Chordata > Actinopteri > Beloniformes > Hemiramphidae > Arrhamphus > Arrhamphus sclerolepis. Next base: position 18,496 of record JBAMYA010046145.1, on the reverse strand, counting down.
AGATCTTATGTCCATTTAAACTGGAAAACGTCCAGTCACAAGTGTTGCATGTGTTTTCCATCAGGGCTCGGAGGTGGTGGACCAGGTTCTGCACACAATAAGCAAGTCCAACAGTCTGGAGGAGCTGACGCTGGAGAATGCGGGACTCAAATCGTAGGTTTCATCAGCTCTGCGTGTTATCTCTCTGAGATGAATCTAATTGCCTCTTCTTTTTTTCCCCTTCTTGTCCCTTCACCTCCAAAATGCACCTTCACCTGTCCTGTTTTGTCCTTTCAATCAAATCTTTCTCACTCCCCTCTCTTCTTAACCTTCTTTTTTTTTTATCTCATCACTTCCACTCTTGTCACAACTCCTCTCCTTTGTTCACCTTACTCCTGGACCTTTTCTCACACTTCCTCTCTCATCTTTTCCTCTGCTGTTTGACCTTTCCAAGCCTGTCTTTTCTCCTTTTCGTCCAACTCTCACCTCTTTTAACGTCTAACGTTTGATCCAAAAAAAAAAAAACTAAAAAGCTCCAATAAAGCCTCCCTCGTGTCTGCCGATGGCAAGCCCTGTACAGCATATATGCGCTGAAACAATAATGAAATCATGGGCTTCACCTTCAGAGCATGGCTAGCATCACTGAGGAGAGCATCTCCTTTTATTTTAGCATTAATTGAGATGAATTTGCTGCCTTGGGGCAAGATAATTTACCGCTGCATACTGTAATGGTGAAGTTTTAATGTCTTCCTGGTAATGCAGCACATCCAATAGATGAGGTATTTTTTGTTAGAGGCTCTCTTACAGTATGTAGCAGTGCACCAAAGGCACACTTCAAAGAGAGAGAGAGACGACACTCAAATACAGTCTGTTACATCAGAAAACTAAACTCAAAATATGCTTTTCTATAATTCAAAAGTATAAACAAACAAGACATAAGGGACATAAATAACTCAGCACTGTCAACTTTTTTGTTTGTTTGTTTTTTAATTTTCTTTGAAAAGGAGCTGATGTTTTTTGAAAGGAAACTCTTCTTGCGTGATTGCTCTCGGCCAGGGGTGCCCAACTCCAGGCCTCGAGGGCCCCTGTCCTACACCAGTCAAGGTCTGCACAAGTCTGTTAGCGATCCACTCATTTGAATCAGATGTGTTGTGGCAGGCAAACATGCAAGACATGCAGGACAGGGGCCCTCGAGGCCTGGAGTTCGTCCCTGCTCTAGGCTGTTGATTTCAAGCTCTTGGGTTCATGAGAAAAGTCGTACTTATCGAGAATTGCAACTTTCCTAAAAGATAAAAATCAGACGTATAAATGCAGCCTCCTCTTATCATTTGGTGATGTATGATTCTGTAGAGACAGTTGAATTTCCCTCATTTCTTCAGTTTTTACTGTGGAATTTTACTGGGATGACCTTTAATTGTGAATATGAAAAACATATCAGACTCAAAATATTGTTCAAAGGAGAGCATCTTATTGTATTCTAAAATGCCTGGTGGGGTTCTTTTAAAGAGATTATTGTATAATTGATTTGTTCTGCCACTTGTGAATGAACAATCTTTACAAAAGTGTTGGCAAACAGCAGACATGGATGATCATTAGTATTCCTTCGGAGTTGCGTTTTTGGCCAGCAGACAAATGGAAGTCCAATATTCTCTTTCCTTTTGTTTTGTGAATAAAATTCAATTCTTAAGCCTCTGTGTTTTTTCTAACTAGCTTTTGCTGTTTACAGTTTGGAGTCTTTTTTTTTCCCACTAATTCTTTCTTTTTTTTTGCTTGAAAAGAGGTTTATGAGAGCCGTGAAAGTGAGCCAGTCAGCCACTATAAACACGGTTTGGCGTTTCCTGAAGTGAGGGGAAACTGCAAATCAGCCGGGTAATAATTTTCTGCAGCTGGGTCACTAGGAGCAACAGAATGCATTAATTTGTGTGCAGAGAATTAGCTGTGCAAAAAGTATTGTTTAAATTAAAAAAACAAAAAACAAAATAAAATCTCAGGACTGTTTTCCTCGCTGTTTATACACAAGAATGAAGTACGTGTATTGAAATCCTGCACCTTGGTGCTCAGTCTTATTTAACAGGAGGTGGTTTTATTGTACAGTGTTGGTATACTGGTTTTATGCAAGTTAGATTCTTCAATGCATTTTTCGTATATTTCATTTTCAGTGGATTTCAGTAATTGGGAAGAAAAAAAAAGGCATTTTGAGGGTGAAACAGGTGATATCAGGATAACCATCTTGAGGATAATTAAGTCTTTGATACTTGCATGGAATTAGCAGTTTTACAGCTATTTTTCTTTTTTCTTTTTTTTTTTAAATGTCATCCACAGGGATTTTCCACAGAAGATGGCGTCGGCATTGTCAGAGAACCCAGCCTCTGTGATTCACTCTCTCAACCTGGCTCACAACACACTCGACAATCAAGGTACCGACTCTGTGAACTCTCCTCTCCCTCCCACTGCTTCCTCTCTCTGGGTGCCTCCCATTGTTCTGAAGCTATTGCCTCACCACAGCTTTTGCTCGCTTTCAAATAATTCAAAAATCAGCCAGTGTCCTTGCAGCATTTTTGTTCTCGGTTTTTCTTTTCTCGTTTTCTCTTTCTTTCTTTCAAGCGACATGCCTGAGCGAATCTTGAGATGATGCTTTGTCTTCTTCTCACACTTTGAATCTTTTAACCTCCGCGCTCACGACTACAGTGGAGAGAAGAACATTTTAAGTGCGTGTCCTGCTCAGGTCATCTTATATTTCAATCCCATGTGTGCGCGCACAAGTGGAAAAAGAAAGAGTGGCACACTGAGATGTCCTGTAGACGAGTGCAAGCCAGGGTCAGGCTTTGCTGGCGCGCCAGCGTCACTCATTAGCTAATTTGTGTCCTCATGTCTGCCACTTGTCACTTCTACTTGCTTCAGTGAATTATTTGAGCTCACACTTAACCCCCCCCCCACCCCCCGTGTGTGTGTGTTTGTGTATTGACAATGTGCAAACTTTTTATTGTGATTACAGCCACAAAATGGCTGCAGCTTTCACTATCACAGTAATAAGTAAGTAATGTATCCACACACATACAGTATTACCAAGAAATGAGAACGCCAGAGAGATGCAGCATGCAGGAACCAAGGAACAAGTTTCGACATTACAGAGCAATGAAATAAATTTTTAATAAAGCACAGCCGTTCATGTTATTGTGGCACCAGGGTGTTGGATAAATGACTGAACTAAAACTTTGTGTTAAGCAGTCTGGTTCAGTATAGCATGCTCATAAGGGTTTGTCCTCTCTTTCTCTCTCTCTCTCTCTCTCTCATATTAGATGAAAGTAAAGTATCAAAACCTAATATGTATATTTACAATCATGATTCATCTGTTGTCTTATTCAGTAGTCTTTTACTCTGTGATTTACATCACATTTAATAGGTGTTTTTTATTCAAAGTGACTTCCACCAGAGAAATACAATCCAGCCTCAGTAGCATAGTAAATTACTAAGTGCATGCAGTTAAATCAGCACTCAGGTGAGTGCAGCTAGGACAAGATTCAAGAGCAGGTTAGGAAGTTAGAGAGAGATCGCAGCTATAACAGAAGATAAATATAGAAAAGGAGATTTCAAGAGCTTCTTGAACATAGAGAGGGACGATGTACGGATCAGTAATGAATTATCGATGCCTCTGATACCAGGTATTTATGTTCTAGAATTGATTCTCATCTTAAAATATCGATAACATCTGAAGACCGCTCGGACCAGAGAGTGAGTTACGGTGAGACAGAGTGAAGGTTAGGAGAAGAGAGGGCAATGTAGACCTCTCTTTGGTTGTCTTTTGTCTTAAATATGCAATTTTTGTAAAAAAGAATCTGGTTCGGATCAATATCTTCAATACCAGCATGAATTCAGTTTGGCATCAGATGGAAATGAAAATCAGTGGTATCACGCGTCATTACTGGGATGGCCAGGGGGCAGCACCCATGTTGGTGTGTGTGATGGTGTGATGAGCGCAAACACATGAGAAGAGGGGCGAATCCTTTACAGCTGAGTTCATAAGCAGGTGTGGACCCTGACAGCCCTTCGTGGGCGAGTGTCAGTGACTTGTGTTTTATCCCAGCAGCCACAGGTATCCAGTGAAGCTCAGTGAACAGAGGTGTGACATGGACCCCTCTGGGATGATAGAAGACCAGACGGGGTCGTTATGGTCTTATTTTCTGTATGTTGAAGAGTACAAGGCGACACGACCGGGAGACCGAAGCAAAGTGGTCAGGGAAGGGGTAACTGGTCATTCACCATGATAGTGACCTTTGTAGGAGCAATGGAGGCAATGGTTATGTTTCTATTGGAGCTGATGGGCAGATGTAGCCAGTACTTCTTAGACAGGTTAAGCTGAAGATTGCGTCCCTTCATCCGAGCAGATGGGTCAAACAGACGAGCTGAAATCCGTTCAGAGATTGTGGGGTCGTCTGGTGGGATGTACTTCTTTAATAGTTCAGTTTGCCTTTTTTTTTCCTTTAAAGAAGCAGTTAATCATTCTTTTTAACTGAGCGCAGCCTCTCTTCTGCGTGCTCTGCCTCTCACACAGGAGTCTCCAACCTGATTCAACAGGTCTGTCGCCTCAACAAAGGCCTGCGCCTCCTCAATCTCTCAAAGACTTCCCTCAGCTCAAAAGGTAAGTACGCTCACGTGAGGATGACCGTGTTCACAAAGATGCATTTAGTATTAAATGCAAATGAATTTTCTGGAGAAAATGGTGAAAAACATCGAGAACTGGTCACAGATGGAGCTGTAGCTTTAAACCCGGCGGTGCTGCCCCAAATGCAGCGACGATTTCTCGCACAGATAAACAGACCAATGAATGCGCTGTGCGATCCATCCTCAAATGATAATCGGGTCACAATCATAAGCAGTTTATCTGTTTCTGTGTAGAATCCCATGTGGGCATTTGTGTTGTGTCCCAGTTGTATTGCTTTTATCCCAGACGATTCAACCATCCACTATTAGATTAAGGATTCTATTGATAGAAATATAAATCCACATCTGTAAATTATTAAAAAAAAAGAATCATAGTATATTATTTGAAGCGGTTATGGTTAACGTTCTGTTGGTTGCATATTTGTTCAGAAGACCTCAAATTTTAGAAATTATTAATGAAAACTTATAGAATGGTGTAATGTTCTCATCTTTAAATCTCTTGTCAATCATCTTTTAAAATTAAGAAGATAAAAATCAGCGTAGACAGTAACTGCTCTTGTCCCACTTAGTGATTATTCAGTATTAACTGGGAAGTCTTATTTTCTTCATTTTGATTCTGGCTCATAAAAGGAAAATTGAGCTTAACTCGACATGTTTGTCACCCTCAGTTTAAGTCTTCATACTTACGTATGAAAACAAAACAGCCTCTTTTGTGCCCATCTATCCTACTGCATCCTTAATTAAATGAACCCCCAAATCTGATGATGTTTTTCTCTTCAAATAGCTTTTGGTTGATGACTGAATCAGTAAATAGACACACACATGCTCGTGCACTTTCTGTGCTTTGAACATTCTTTCAAGTACATTCCAGGGACCAAAGGATGAATGAAATGACCAAACAAATAAAATGGCTTAAATGCAGTCCCTGCTTGCAGCAACATATTTTGCATTGAGGTGATACCTTGAGCTTCCAGTTAAACATAATGTCGGCAAAGAACAGCAACATTCATGGCAACAGCTACATTTTGAAGAATAAATGCACCAATGTGTACCACAGTTGAGTTGTTGCATACCACTCCTTTTATGTAATGTCCTAAGCAGCAGGATCCCATTCAACATCATTAAAGCAAGAAAATTGTATCTATGAATGTTGATATAATACTTCTATTATATAAATGGATTCAATACGGAGACTGGATCATCACAAATGACGATGTGTACTTTTCCTGCCCTCAGACAGGTGAGCTATTACACAAAGTTCATCATTCGCAGCTAAACATCACTGCAGCAGCTGTCCATTCAGGTTGATTCCATCACAGTTTCTTCATTTTGTTCCATGGAATGATGCCAATTGTTTCCTGAAGACACACTCATTGGTTTGTTTTGTTTTTTGTCATCTCAGAGTCTCGTGGAGACTCTAAACATCAGTAGCATCAACGTGCATTTGAGTTTTTACAGCTGCGAGTGGGACTTGACCTCTGTATTCTGTGTATCCTAGCAACAATGAAAATAGGTTGAATTGCACCAGAAGCTGCTGTAATTAAACTGTTGTTAAATACTTTATGCCAGTTTTTGGTTTTCTTTTTTTTTTCCTTCAAAAGTTATAAAAAGAAAAATTGAACAACACAGACTTTGGTAGATTCAGTTTGAATATCACTGAGTCTTGGGAACTGATGGGTAACTTTAGCAAAAACACAGGACAACGTTCAAACATGTATAAATGTGTGCTTTTTAAAAAATCATGTGTTCATCCATGCAAGCACGGATGCACCAGTGCTGACTTTGACTTTGAAGGGGTCAAACTCCTCCTCTCCCAGACCCCTCCCTATGTCTCTAAAAAATAAATAAATAAATAAATTTTAAAACATCCGAGAACATACACGCACTTGTAAAACAAATGTGTTTGCACAGGTCGTCCTTTACTGTTCCACATACATCATCTGCAGACGGGAGGACTTCCAAAGTGTTTACTTGCAGTGGAATCAAGCAGATGATGGATAGATGGAGGGAGGATTAGACACCCTGTCCCCTCTTCCCCTCATTTCCCTCTTAATCGCCACAAATTAGAGATGAAAAGCTGATTGCGTTGCCAGCTTCTGAGTGCCAAATGCAGAGGCTGGCTTCTTCTATATGTGCAGTCCAAAGCAACAAAACAGGAAAAACGTATTTCATGCATTTGCAGATTATTGTCTGTGATTCCTCAGAGAGTGAGCAGAACACAGACTAATGATGACTTTTCTCTTCGTTGCCACCACTCCGCGTCTCTCCTGTGTTTTTAACTGCATTTGTGTTTAATCCTCCACTAGCTGTGGTGTGCTCTGCTTTGCGTCAGTGTTGCAGAGTGAGGATTTTAACGAGCAGCTCCATCAGGCCTGTGGGTGGAACTGTGGAGATCTGATTTAAGAGGAGCATTTCTTGTTTGTGTTACAGGGTGCACTTGGAAACAAAGATTTGAGTTTTTCCTTTTTCCTGAGATCTCTCTTTGTGCAACCCATGAAAATCACAAATCTCCTCTAAGTTTCTAAGCTTTCTTTTCCTCATCACATTTATTTACCCTCTAACTTTATGCAGTTTTATGCACAACAGTTGCTAAAAAGATTGTGTCCAGAGCTTTGAATTATTTTACTTAATGGAGAAAAAAAGACACAACTGATGATTATCATATGAATAAATGGCTCAATGGTGTATTCCCTCTCCTGCTATTGTCATGATTTATCACCTCCTCCTTCTCTCCATTAGGTGTTGTTTCTTTGTCCCAGGCTCTCTGCTCAAGCGATGACTACTCCAACTCTCTGCTGCATCTGGACCTCAGCAAAAACCCAGGAGTTCTGTCTGGAGAGGATGCCACAGTGAGTCAAACTTTTCATCAAAAGCTCATGGAAAGAAATACCTGACAAAACAATCTTTAAAAAAAGATAAACTACTGAGAAGGTTTTTGTTTGCAGTAGCTAAAATGCAAAACACAACAGATGCATTTGGTGCATAAAAAACATCTCTTTTAAGTGAACTGCATCTTCCTCTAGACCAGAGGTGTCAAGCCCGAAGCCTGTGGGCCAAATCCGGCCCACCACGTCATTTTAGTTGGCCAGCTAGAGTGCGTTTAACACAAGATTTGGGTGTGAAAGCTCATTTGATTTGATACTGACATCATGAAGTACAGTAACGGGTATGGAGAGCAGCCAGGAGGCCATTGAGTAGCTGGTTTATGTCAAAAAGTCATTGTGGTGGCAGGATGTGGTTCTGCTCGGCTGCAGAGGAGAGGTGAAGCTGCAGGAAAACAGCACCTGAGAGGGACTGATTGGCACACCTGCGCTGCATGTGCCAATCAAGTTCCCTCTATGTTACCAGCAGCACTGTGGCTCTGGGAGAGAGGACTGCAGCTGCGTGCGTGCGTGCGTGCGTGCGTGCGTGCACGTGCGTGCGTGAAAGGAACAAATAAAATCGTGACAGAAGCTGCAGCCTTGGGGTGATCATTGTAACCAGGGTACCCAAAACCTTTACAGTCACGATTTAGCTAAATGTTTTACAAGAAAAAAAGTTGCAAAATTTTGTCGTTCTGTATTATAACAAAAAAATGTTTTTAGTGCAAAAAGTTAAAATTATTCAAAATTTCTTCAACTGATGTAATTTTATGTCACAATGTTCAAAAACTTGATATATTTCCAACAAAAATAAAATTAATTTTAAGTTTAAAAAGTCACAATTTGGTGACATTTCTGATTTGATTACTCAATAAAAGATCTTGTTGCATTTTTGTAAAATTTGTGATTTTACAAGAAATTTATGGGATTTTTAGCACAAAAGTCTCAATTTTATGATAAAGGTTTGAGATTTTATGACAAATTCACTTTTGTTTCTGGAAAAAATGTCTTTTTTTTTTTTTAAATGTGCAGTTGTACTTAAAAATACAAAAGAAAATTTTGGGATTTTTGTGCAAAAGCCAAAATTTTATGATGAAAGTTACAAATTTTGAGAAATTTGTGAATTTGTGACAAAATAATTTCTTTTATTCTTCTCTTTGCTAAACAACCACATCCAGGAACTAGCAGGAAATCTGACAGTGTTGCTGGTCGACAAAATAATAACTGGTCCTTTTAACGGTAACCATGGTGATGATGTGGCCTGGGATTAAATAATTTGACAGCCTTGCTGTAAAATATTTTGAGATTCAATTGGCCTGTCCCCAAGAGGTGCCTTCAGATCCGTAAGCAGATGAGTCGTTTTAAATCATCGAAAGCGTGATAAAGTATCCACCAGCAGTACAAAAGATGAAAGAGGAAAAAAGCCGAGAGTTTAAACCCATTGAGAACATTTCCACCTAAACAAAACAAAGTTCCAGCAGCCAGTACTAAGTTTACACATCATAAAGCGACAGGAATGCAATATGCAACCCCCCCCCAAAAAGAAAACAAACAAAAAAAACAGAATCAACAGCCAACATGTTATAAACGCTGCTCTGTTATCAGTTCATGAGAATCCACATAATGCAACAGTGTAAGGGCAAGAGACAATAACTCACTGAGCTAGTAGTTGAAAAACAACAAATTACACTTTTCTTCAGCCCAACTCTAAATTCTTAGCTTTGGTGTTTCACCATCATAAATCAGATTCCAGTGCAAAACTCCAGTTGATTCATTTTGTCCTTTGTCTTTGTGACAAATTGAAAATATTTTTGCTCTCCCCAGCTTTTTCTGTTGCCTGGAGAAACATACATGAGAGGGCATACCATCTTGCAAACATTGTAACCCTTTTGTTGTTCTGAATGGATTACACCTGAAATGATGTAAATTTGTGAACAGAAGGGGTGGCTCATCATGCACAAACTGGTTAGAGACCACTTGAATGAAACAAAATGAAAACAGTTATATTTGAAATTAATTAATAATCATAATATCTGCATTAGAGTTGCTTAAATATAGTCATTACTTAATGGACTTAATGGGAACTCACTGGAATAACTGGGGAAAAAAATCAAACAAACATAAGCATAATATATGTATAAGACTTTCCTGTGGGAGTATTGATTCTACTTTGAACAACTGCCCAAGCTCTGTCAGATTACACTCTGAACTTTTTTTCTTTCTTCTTTCTTTCTTTATTTATTTTTTGTTTACCCAGCCACTGAATCTGCCCGAAAGGCTCAATTTTGTTGTCGTCAGACATGAGGAGGTTCTTGCAGCTCTTTCTCCCACATCCCTTCTGGCTAACTGCTGCCTGACAGCCAAGTCTTTCTCTCTTTCACACCCCCCTCAAAAAAAAAAGAAAAGAGAAAACAAAAAAAAGGAAAAAACAAGGGTGCCATGGGCAGCTAGCTACTGCACGTGTCCTTGATGGCCTCCCCTAACAGGTTTACTTTTTAACTCGTTCAGTCCAGGAGATATTCCAGGCCACATTCAGTAAATGTCTCTGGAAATCTGCTCCCCCTCACTCGTGCTTTTCAGTTACATGCTCCCTGAGCTGGTCGGAGGAATATTGTCAAGGTGCCGACTAACTAAAAGTTGAACTTTACAGGTATATTTATACTAAGAACCTCTTACACTAATGTTGATTTTCAACATTTTTTTTTGTGGAGGGGGGGCCTTAAGGAGATCTGTTTCTATGGTGATGACGGAGGATGCTTCTGCTTCTGTTAAAAAGCCTCATTAAAACCAAAGGGTTTCATTTCACGTTTCTAGTTTCTTCAGAGATCGTTAAATAAAAGGCTTCAATAAAGAGTTTTTCCAGAAAACCTTTTTTCTTTAACTAGCAAAGCTCTTTTTAGGCAAAACCTTCGATTGAGGGTCTCAAGTACCGCCATTTCATAGTATCTTTCCAGCGTTAGGTATCTGAGTATCTGATTAGAGATATTACATACCATTAGCGGGGATACCCTGCGCCGTACCCACTCTATCTTTCCACCTCTTTCAGTCATTCCATGTCAGATTGCACTTTAGCTGAGGAATGGATATAAAGAATGTATTCTCATTAAATGTGAGGGAGCAGGACTAATGAGCAGTGATTTCTAAACGTTACATTTGAGAGTTGGCAAGTCAGTAAATTATTTAATGAGGATGACTTATGCAATCCCTCATTTTTATCTAAAGATTATTGCGCAAATCGGGGGGGAGGGAGGGGAGTGGAGGAAGTTTTTGTCAAGATTTTGTCAAAAAAAGAAAAAAAAAAAAAAAAAGAGAGTATCAGCTGAAAATGATTCCATAACAGTGAACCTGAGTGGATGCACTCCAGCGTACACCAGTCATGGTAACTAGATGCAGTGTCAGGCATCTCACTGACTGCAGCAGAGGCTCAGCCCGTAACTCAAGCAGAAAGATACAGATATGAAGTGAAGGAAAGTAAGTTGTGATTTGTGCATTTGTAAACAGAGGTGACAAAATGGGTTTTATTTTCTATAACATTGCATTCAGTTTTATTGATTTTTCTTTGTAAATCAATGTTGGCAAACAACAGTTTTGAGACTCCTGCATTAGAAATAATGGTGAAAATATGAAAAGCTGTGAGGATTATGGGTACTTTTTATAGGAGAATTTCTGATGTGTCACTCATGTGGGTAACAGATATTCTTTCTCTGTTTTTTTCTTTTTTCTTTTTTTTTTCTTTTTTATGCAGAACCTCTACCTGTTTTTGGCCCAGCCCAACTGCCTGGTCCATTTGGACCTGTCTGGGACAGACTGCACCGTGGACTCGGTTTGTATTTGCTGTCTCGTTTACAGTCACTATCCATCGCTTTCTGATCTCATCTCCAGCATAGGATTCAGGCCAAGAAGCAGAAAGGGCCCGTGTCCTGAATGCAAATTGCTCATCATGCAAAACTTCAGTTGACTCAGTCTTCGAGCTTTTCTCTGCATGGTGCTTTGAGTGATGGTGAAACCTCCCTGGGGGCTCTACAAAAGAAATATATATCCTCTTATGAATTATACAGACGTCTATCCTGTAAAGCATCAAGTATTGGTTTTGTGTGTTCTTTGTCACTACAGAGGGGTGACTTTCTCGTGTTGCTGCTGGATCTAAATTTAGCACATATGTGTGCCAGTATGATAAAAAGGTGTCTTGCTGCATAAGCAGGCAGGTGAACAGCTGACAGGATGTCGCAGCTTTCAGGAGCGTTTGTCTACCATTGGTGCTCACTGCTTACACTGTTGTTGTTTCACTGTGCACAAGGCTCAGTGAAACATATTACAGACATACTCTGGATTGATTTTAATACTGTGTCCCTCTAGAACTTTGGATCTCAGCCTTTTCTTTATTCCATGAACATTCAGACACACGGTCACCTTGAGTTTGTGCACTTCTATTGAACAGTTTGTTGAAGGCCTTTGCTTTTCTAGTTTAAGAGTGAAAAACTCTGTGAATAACAGTCATATTAGATAGGAAGAACAACCTGAGAATATTTCAGCAGATGAACCACAGCAGTTTGTCCTTTTTTCATTTATAAAAAGAGAAAAAAACTTTTAAAGTCTATTTATCAGCTTTTCTATTAAAAAAAATCTATTTGACACTGAATCTGTTTGAAGGCTCTTCTTCACAGCTGCAGCTGCGTAGAGGTCTGTGCAGAGGTCTAACACTCATGATGCTTTTTGAAAAGTTTATCAACATTGGTACAATAGGAAATAATTTCCTTCTGAATTAATCAGCCATGAATTGTACAGAGTTTATACATTAAACATAGTATCTGCCCTGCATGATGCTTGATTCTGGGCCCAAACATCTGCTTGTTGGTTTTTGAAAGTGAACCTTTCCCAGAGGCATGCCACTTTATAACTGAAAACGTGCAGTATAATCCAGCTGTTATACAGAGCTGTAGATGCACACGCTCAAGAACTCCGTTTCAAGCATCAACCATCACACCTCTGTGTAGCAACCCTGTCTTTTTGTTGTTGTTGTTGTTGTTTAGGGCAGCCTAACTCTGAAAATGTCACTCTGCTTGGGGTTTTCAAGGTGCTGTGACATCACAGACCCAGACGAGCGTAGAATTACTCAGCCTCCTCACGTTTATCTAATTTATCCAGAAACACAAAAACATAAACACATTTCCCGAACATTTGTTATGTGCACAGTGCAATTTGCATATTTCAGGACAGTGTACTTTATAAAATGTATTATCGTATATACTTAATTTCCCTTTAGGGATAAAATATTATTGAATTTAAATGAAATGAAAACCTGCTGACCTTTTGTTTATTGTATTAAAGATAAAACATATTTGCAGATCTGACCAGGAATACTGTTTCATGCTATTATAGCAGCAGCCAGCATCTCTCTTTTTTTTTTTTTCAGAACAATTAATTTAAAAGATAAATGAATGGTATTGTATGACTTTATCTCATGATGTGCTAGTATTTTCATTTAATTTTATTTTTATTGTTAATATACAAAGAGAGCCTTCAGCTGCAGGTCCCTTTCAGCCACATTGCCTTCCAGTTCTGTGATTTGTGCACTTTTGTCCCTTGCTGCAATCCATCTCCCCTGAGCAGCTTAAACACCCACAGGCAGGGGACTTGTCAAGCAGCAAGACATTTTCAGTTAAATTGTGTGCATGAATGAAAGTCATTGCATCTGTTGTGTTTTTTTTGTTTGTTTTTTTGTCCCATGCTCTCCTCTTCAGAAGGAAGAGAGTCCTGGGTGGTATTTGCATGCCATGTCATGTTTATGTAATTGTCGTTTATCCTCTTAGGAGGGAATAGTCTGATGGAGACTTGGTGTTTTTTCAGCGTTAGCTTGTTGGTTTGAATTATTAATAGGTTTCTGTTTTTAATCTGCACTGATGGTCAGATGGCGGTCGATTAGTCAATTTGTGTGATGGATCACGCTGTCAGGAAAAAAATGGTTGTATCCAACAGTTTAACCTCTGGTAGGTGATGCTACACTGCGAGGCATCTAAGTTTGATGCGGGCCATTTTTCCTCTTCTATATAGCAAACACATTAATTAAAATAGATAAACAAATAACTGGATCCCTTTAGATTTTGTTTAATACTCCCTATACGTCTTTGTTATTAAAGTCAGCAATATCTTTTATCAGTGGGTTTGATGTGTTCGTTGATGCATGATGCCACATTGATCATCCATACATGTATGTGGTTTAGCATAGTTGATTTAACGTTCTCTGGAGCTTGACATATGATGAATATGCAGTATAACAAATTGAAGAACTGTAATTATTTCTTTTCCTGGTATGGGTTCAGCTCAACTTTGATTCAGTGCAATACAGTTACACCTCTTATTGCCCATTTGGTCCCGCTATCGGGAATTAGTAGTCTTCTCTGGCAGATGAGCACTTACTGTAGATACTTTGAGAGATTGGTAGGAATGCTGGCTGCTGGAGCCAGGAGGCATTAACCCTTTAATGGGCCAGAAAATAGAGAAAATATAGGTAATTATTCTTCTTCAACTGTCCAACACTGTGTCCTTCATTTGGAGAGTGGCCCATTCTGCATGTGGACTTGAATTATGGCTGCAGTTAAGAAATGCAGAAACTTTAATGTTATAAAATGGCTCAGCTCAAACTTTAATTTTAATATTTCTTCATAGTGAAAATTCCTCGAGACTGTTCTTTACTGAGAACAAAATCATAAATACATGAGGGTTTTTTGCTAAAGGCCAAATTGATTTCCTAACTATTAAGGAAGTACATCTATACAGATTAACTTTGTTAAATTCATTAATCCAGCATGTCTAATAAGATGCAGGCATTTCACATTAGTTTGCCAGAACTATAAAAGTCTCAGATCCAAGAAACTGATCTAACAATATTAAAAATACAAGAAGTCCATAATGGCAAAATAGGATTTAATAGTTGCTATGAAATGACTGAGGCACTTGAATGGGTATAGATACGTGACTTTTTTGCATCTGTACCAAAGTAGTATTTTACAGTTGGAGCTACTTTTCCACTGGCTTGGTCCAAAGTTTAAACCCTTTCAGAATATCAAAAACCAAAGAAATTCAAGGCTTACCGTTATGAGTGGTTGAAAGTAATAGAGGAAACATGATTTAAAAAAAAAAAAAAAATTGTCAATTATTTTTCACAATATGCAAATTGTTGTTATATGTTTTAACAGTTGAGGAAAAGCATCTGGAGAGTTTGTGAAACTCTTCCTTTTTCGTCCGAACCCTGAAGGTCTGACATGAATTCATGACGGGGACCCGAAAACAGCAGCTTTTCTTTCAATCCCTGGTTTATTCTACTACAGTGCATTTTATAAACTTGCCATACATTCTTTGGAAAAAAATCACAATTATATACAGATATTGGCAGATTTATTTATTTACTTAATATTTATTTTACTTATGTTGCTGACCTTTGATCTTCAAAATGTCTTGACTTCGCTCTGGCGTGCTCCATTAGCACTTTGATCTGAGCACAATTTGTCATTTTCTGCTCGCCCACCTTCAGATCTCAGTGCTACGATCTCGGAGCCACTTAATCACTTTTCTCTCGTAAAACAGACGACCATCATGCTGAAATGTAGTGTGAATCCAGTATGAACTGGCCAGACTAATGTTTCTCTCACAGGATATGATTGTATTTGGAGAAAATTGTGGACCTTTTGTAAGCATGGTGAGGGAGCCAACCATGCCCCCTGGTGACTTGGACCTGTAATGGAGCCCTGTATGCAGAATGAAAGGCAGTGAAAAATCAGCAAAAGCAAGTACAGGGGCTTTAACCAGGGCTTCTTTCAGGCTCTGAAATGCCAGTTCACACTCTTTGGTCCATTTGGTCAGTGGGGTACTAGCTCTGCGTGTTTGCTTCAGGGGGCATCCAACCAACAGTGCATGTAATGGGGCAGCTACTCTTGCAAAGTTCTGTATAAAACGGCGGTAGTAGCCGATCAGCCCCAAGAAAGCTCGCAGTTCTGTCACAGTCTTTGGTTGGGGCCAAGCCATCACAGCTTCCACCTTCCCCTCTATGGGGTTAACCCCCAGCTCTGACACCACATGACCCAGATATTGGACAGAGGGCTGGAATAGGTGACACTTGTTGGCCCTCAGCTTTAGACCATGTTGGGCCAGGCGAGCAAACACCTGTTCCAAATGCTTAAGGTGGGTAGAAAAATCTGGAGCAAATACAATAATATCATCCAGATAAATCAGAAGTGACTCAAAGTTCATATCACCTAAACAAGACTCCATCAGCCGCTGAAAGGTGGCCGGGGCATTGCATAGTCCAAATGGCATCCGGTTGAACTCATACAGGCCCATGGGAGTGGTGAAGGCAGTCTTCTGACGATCCTCTGGGTGAACAGGTACCTGCCAATACCCACTGGCCAAGTCCAGGGTGGAAAAATACTTGGCCTGTGACAACATGGTTAGAGACTCTTCGACTCTTGGCAATGGAAAAGCATCCTTACATGTGATGGCATTTACCTTACGGTAGTCGACACAGAATCTCAGAGTGTCATCCTTTTTCCTCACCAACACAATCGGCGATGCCCAGGGGCTGGTGCTTTTATTAATAATTCCGGCCTCCAACATGTCCTGCAATAGAGTACGTACCTCTTGGTAGATGTTCGGAGGTATCTGCCGGTGTCTCTCACGAACAGGTGGAGCGTCTCCTGTTGGGATCTGGTGAAACACAAGGTCTGTGCTCCCAAAATCACGATCAGTCAAGGAAAACACTTCTCGGTAGCGCTCCACACACTCGCGCACCTGATGCTGCTCTTCAGGTGTGAGGGAGGTGTCAGAGAGATCAACTGGGATAGGTGTTCCTGTTGTGCATGTTGAGTGGGGATCCATTTGTTGGAGGTGCACCTCAATAGCACCAGGGGCTGTAACTGACATCCTAACACTTTCACACAAAATGTCTTCTGGCTGAGTCAGCGTCAACAGCCCCACTTTCTGGTAGCGTTGGAGGTAGACTGAAGAGTTTGTGATGTTTTTGAGACGCAATGGGAGAAGTCCTCTGTCAACAGCCACCACTGCTCGTGCCACCAGGAATGGAGCAGTCTCTGTCATGGATTCCACCAGAGCAACATATGGCTTACCAGCTGGACCCCCTCGTGCTCTGGCCCACAGTAAAACCTCCTGCTTAGGCTTGAGGCAAACTCTCTTGGTGACTCGCACATACCCAACACTGCCCCCTGCTGAGGAGAACTTTGCCTCCTGACTACAAATCTTCATGGCCTTTCTCCAGGCTCTCTGTCCTAGTGGGTTGGCTTCAACTGGTGGCCCCTGTGGCTGTACTGCACCCTCCTGAAACACCGCTTGCCAGCACCGTCTCATCACATTCATACCCAGCAGTCCTGGCACACGTGACAGGCAGTGGTCCCGCACAACCACTACTCCGCAGCGCTCTACTATGACAGTGCCAACAGTCAAATCCAGCATTGCACAGCCAACATAAGGGATTGCTAGGCCATTGGCTGCTGTCAAGGTCATCCATGCTGACGGGTCTGTCAACTTGACCCCATTTTCTCCAAACAACTCGTGGAAAATACTCTCTCTTAGCATGGTGACCTGTGATCCAGTATCCACGAGGCACGGAATAGTCCTCCCAGCTATCATTATATTCATGACAGGGCACTCACCAACCAGGTCATCCTTAGCCGGTCCTCCACTCAAAACTGTCTTTTCTGGCCCCACTGTCAACTCATTGGCAGTGGGGCATAGGAGTTTAAAGCCGGCGAGTTACTCTGGTTGGAGGCGTTCCGCTGCTGGGCACAATGGCGTTGAATGTGGCCCACCCTACCACATTGGCGGCAAATGGGACGCCCCTGTTCGTCGTACCTATTAAAACGAGAGTGGGACAATGCCAACGGACCATTGCGACGTCTCCACTGGGACCTTGGGGCGTCATAAGACTGGTTTAGCTCGTGACCGTGGGGTGGTTGGTCCAAGGTGGGACCGGCACCAGGGCTTGGACCAAGAGGCATAGTAGTTCCCAGCCCCAATTCAGTTTTCAGTCCCTTAACCAGTTCTTGTGCAATAGCGGATACCTGATCCTTAAATTCTGCAGTCACCTCAGTCTTAATGTCCTTTTTCAATTGCTGAAGGTCTAGGGGTGGAAATGGTGCTGGGGTCCCTCCAGCCGCCAGATTACAGTGGACAGCTGGATCCAGATCTTCCCCCTCATCCCTACTGCGTGCTTCCTCCTCAACCTCTGCAAAAGTCATAGCAGGTTCAGATCGGATTAGGGATTTAAGTTCTCTCCTTACATTTCTATCCACAATACCGTCCACAAACTGCTCCCGGAGTAGGCGATCCATATCGCCCAGGCCATCAGGGTCCCTTCTCTCCAGCTTTTGGAACCGCTCCTGAAGCCTCAAGGAGAAATCCACCACTGTTTCCCCCGGGTCCTGCCTACAGCTGAAGCACAAAGAGCGGAGGGTAGAGAGGGGCGTTTTATCCCCATAAAGTTCATTCAGTACCTGGAAAATCATGTCAGCAGTTTTTCTCTTGGATTCACCCAGAATGAGGACATGCCTCTTAGCTTCACCTTCTAGACAACTGATTACCATATCTGTCTGATTCTGCTCAGGTAAGTTGTACATCCGAAACATCATTTTTAAGTTAGCCTGCCATTCCCCTAAACTCACATCTGAGCCCTTTCCTGTGAACTTTTGTCCCCCCATATTACCAGAGAGGAAGGGTACCATCACAAAAGGAATGCCACTCAGACTTGGCTGACTGGACTGTTCTGAAGAAGACATACTGTCTGCCAAGGCTCACTGGTAGTCCCACCCAAGGAAAGAGGTCCTGCCGACAACGCCAATTATGTAACACGAGTGTGACCAAGGGAGCAGTGGAGCAGTGGCCCTCTCACCTGCTCCCACAACCCTTGGGCAGAGCACCTCAGTGAGCCAGAGCAAGACAAGATCTCTCAGCCATATAGAAAAGATATTTATTGTCTCCTGCTCTTA
>JBAMYA010046144.1:0-11210 GCA_037176975.1 Arrhamphus sclerolepis | reverse complement strand
CGCTCCATCCTTCCCTCACTCGTGAACAAGACCCCGAGATACTTAAACTCCTCCACCTGAGGCAGGGACTCTCCACCAATCTGGAGGGAATAAACCACCTTTTTCCGGTTGAGAACCATGGCCTCGGACTTAGAGGTGCTGATTCTCATCCCAGGCGCGAGGTCCTGGCTGTTATTTCATCATGTCACTGTTCTTTGCTTTTACTATAATAATATTATATTAGTATTATCATTATTATTACTATTATTATTATCATTATTATTATTATTAGTAGTAGTAGTAGTAGTAGTAGTAGTGGTATTATTGTTATCATTATTATTATTATTATTATTATCATCATTACTATTATCACATTATCACTAACGTCTGTTCTGTAGCACCACAAACCATAAGAAACATAAGAAGATGGTGCTACAAAACAAGCAAAAAAAAGCTATTTTTTAAAGACAGCTACGTTGTTCGTGATGCATATAAAAGGCAAATAAAAGTGTAACAGTAAAACATAATGACACAACTGATACAAATCATATCACTTTATGGACTTTGCCCAAGGATCCAGCTGGATATCACATACGACCTGACTTGGATTTGAATGCTGGTACTGTATATATATTCATTTATGCCAACACAAAGGGGAGGATAGGCATGCCTTTCAGTGTTTTTGGTTATAGAATTGCAGTGCAACATTCTACTGTAGCGTATAATGAGTTTTAATCTAACTGCAATAATTCAAAGCACTCAGATATGGGGGCAACTGTTCAAATAGCATTCATGAATCATTAGCTTGTCAAAGCAACAATAAAATTATATGCAACAGTACAAACTCTCAAACTGAGTTACAAAATATGTTTATAATGAAGGCTCATTAACTTTCAATTATGAGTAACATAAACCTGATGAACTTTACATGTAAATGACTAAAGTCAATTCTGTGCCAGTGTTTTGGATTTGTCCATCCAATAAATAACATGAGAGTGGAACTGTCATTGAGACCCAGCTGGATAACCTGGAAGAATGGGTTCAAACTCCATGAGTCAGAACAGGCAGCAGTCTTAGCCACATGGTTTTTAACCTACTTTCAGAAATCCTGGTGAACCTCTTCTTTCGTTTTGTTTTGTTTTTCCACTGTCTGCATATATATTGATGGTTGGTGCAAAGACCATGCAAGAAACCGCTTTTTTTAATTTTTTTTTTATTGTATGTATATGCAATTTAATCTTACAGAGGATGTAAGTTTTCTTGTGCATAAGTGCAAGTGATAGTGGAATGTGTCCTTCACCGTCCCTCTTTGACCATCTAACCTAACACGCTTTTTTAACTCAAAAAACCTTGATTTTGTCAGAGAGTTCTATAATAACCGACAGTAGAACACAAAATAAGGACAGATAGAGAAGACAGACAGAAGATAAACAGTGTTGGACGTGGTGTGTGTGTGTGTGTGTGTGTGTGTGTGGTGTACTGTGTGTGGTGTACTGAGGTGTGTGTGTGTGTGTGTGTGTGTGGTGTACTGTGTGTGGTGTACTGTGGCGTTTACACATGAATGTGTGGAGGTTTGCGTTGTGATCTGTATTATTACAGTTATGCTGACCTCCAACACTTACTCAGCATCAACCAGTGACCATAAACAGTGTAACATACTGGATCACAGTTGGTGCTGATGTGCTAGGCCTCTAGGCCTGGCAGGACCTATGCAACCAAGCCAGACCCCCCGCCAGCAACAAAGCTGGTCAAGGCGATGAGCCTCAGCTGTTTTCTAATTGTGATCAGAAAACATTAAGTGAAACTAAAAACCTGTGCTGTGTGAACCTCAACTATGTGAAAAAGGACAGATGATTGCATTGAAATTGCAATCACCTATTCCAAACTCCATTTGACTTTACTAACTTTATTATTATTATCATTAAAATCCTTGAAAAGAACAGGTGTCTTAAAACAACTAATAATACATTTGTCGAGTCACTCCTAAGTTCTACAAAGCACAGAAAATGCTATGCTTCAGCAGCTGCTGTGAAAAGTGGCCATCCTTGTTAATCAGAGTGGTCCCATCAGTGCCGTTTAGAAGCATTTATGTGAAAATGCTTTTCAAAGCTGTTCTGAAGTTGGACCACAGGTACAACAGTGTCAATTTACAAACAATTTACAAACTGGCTAAATGATTCCTGATAAGTTGCAGAAGGAATCCAGAGCACTTGGGGTGGTCTGCTGCATGACACTGACTTGGCACACCAGTGTCAACTGCGATTCAGCTTGAAGTAGTGGTTGTGGTCACCAGTTTGTGTCATGGGTCAGCATCAGTGCTTTACGTCTCCTTTCTGGACTGTTTCAGCTCTGACATTCAACATCACCACACAACCACCATACTACACTACACCAACATTATCAAGCAACACACACTACATCCACTGTCTTTTGTCCTTGTCTTCATTTTCGCTTCATTGTTGGTATATTTTAATCCTCTGACAAAATCATATACCAGTAAGGTTTGTTAGATCACACTGTCAAGAGGGCTGAAGGATAATCACCCACTCTCACCTATGCACAAGAAAGCTTAAATTTGCATGTTTAAATTTTCAATTTTGCATTTTTGGAAATTGCATATAAAAGAAAAAAGTTAGAATTTTTGTCAATCTTGGCACTAACTCTCCACATATATGCAGATACAAAATAATAAAATAAAACATGCTTGAGGATTTTTGAAGACATTTGAACCACATATATGAGGAGAGTTTCAGATTAGAAAGGGAAAATGCATTTTACTTTACACCACTCTTTTTTATATGTCTAATTCCAGAAATAACAAGACATAGCAATATATATGTCTATAAATGAGCAGATTATGCTGTGGTAAACTAGTAATCTCATGAAACCAGCTGAAGAGCCAATGCTTAGAAGTGCACCACTTCTGAAGTGCTCCAGGTGAGATCTGATGCGGCTTAAGTTAAAGTTATGAATGAGTAGGGTTAAATAAGCTTTGCTTCTCCTTCCTCCTTTGCAAACAGTCTGTTATTATTATTATTATTTATTTTATTTTATTTTTATTTATAGTAGTAGTACTAGTAGAAGTAGTATTGATATCACCTGTTGTAAATAAAGCATTCATTCATTCATTCATTCATTCATTCATTCATTCAAATACATGAATCCTTATAATGCCAACGAGTTAATCTTGTTCAAGAACTGTCTGGAGATATTCAGCCATTGATGGCCTTTCAGTTTCTTCTCTTATGTCTAGGGAAAGTCAAAGTCATTTTTGACAGAGAGTCAGTATCCAAGAACGTAATTGTTTTTGATCACTTTACTTTTCTTTTTTTACTACTATGCAGAACCCTGGAATCCTACTTGACCAGGGTTTATATATATTTTTTTTAATTTACACATCAAACAGGTCTCTCAAGCGTCTCTCTCCCATCTGTGTAACATAACAAAACTAAAATAAACTAAAATAAAAATAAATCAACATCATTCTTTAAATGACAATGAAAATGCATTTAGTGTATCAAGGCTGGGCAGTTGACTAGAATTGATGTACTGCTGCTTTTAAATACTCATATGTGTTCTACTCAACCTTTTGTGAATTGGTGGTGGTTTTTTGTGGTTGTTTTTTTATTGCTTTTGTTGTTGTTTGGCTTTATTTGTTCTTTTTTCTGAGTTATGTTATGCTCTGCAAAAGCAATTTGATTTTAACTTCTATTTGAAGTTCAATTCATTAATTGTTTAGGTACGACTAACTTTATTAAGTTTTTAAAAAGCAGTTTACAATTGTTTTTTTTTAATTAAACTACATTTGTAGCAACCATATTTACAAATAGCAAATAACTAGTTATTATCCATTCATTTAAAAAGTGTAATTGTGGCCCTTTACTTTCCAGTTAGTGATCCCATTCATACTCTACAGTAAGTGAGTGGAGCATGTGTGTGTAAGTGAGGAGTGCGCTGTGCACTGTAGTTGAGGGAAGAAGGAGAAGGACGTTTGCTGCATCATTGCATGTGTTATCTGCTGTAAAGTGATAACCTGTTAGCATTTCCATCAGAGTGTTCAACAAGGACTCTTTTAGAAACTGAAGTTGTGGAGTTAGGGTTAGATAGAGTTTGATAGTTTGAGTGAATAACTCATCCAACAAAGAAATTTGACTGAGTTAGCTGCTAAGCCATTGGCTAATTGCTTTGCATGGACTTCATTAAGAGGCTAGCAACCTATGAGCTAATTCAGTGAAGCCTGTGTGAATGTACATGCTTGACGAGAGCTGACAGAGCTGGACAGTGTTGCCTTCGTTGTATGCTTGTTGTTTGCTGAGAGGCAAGTACCTGGGTCACATAGGGTATGGCCCTTTTCCTCTAATACCTATTCGGCTCGATTCGTCTCACCTCGGTCTCAGGCATTTTCCATTAACAGTTCAGTACCACCTCAATGTGGGTTGGGCCTTCATGGCAAGGCAGCCCTAACACCGGTGACGTCTTTTTATGCAACAACTCCGGTTACATATGCAACAACAACAATGGAGGATGTTGAGGTGGTGGTGTGCTTGCTGCTTGGTCTGTGGCTTTTTCTTACTTGCAAGTTTAAAGAACAAAGCCAAAGAAGGCTGCAAGCAGCGAGACAAAACACTTGAGCAAAGTACTGGAGAGTTTGGGAAAACATGCAGCAGTATGAAGATAAAAGGATGTGACGTATGAGGGTAAGTTAATGGTAGTTAATGCTAATTTCGAACAGTCATCATCTGATGTCACTATTAGGTATTAAAAATATGCATGCTTTGTGTGTGTTTCAGATGGCTCATTTGTTGCATAATCATCGCTGTAAACTGTCGGTCTGGACATTTAATTGCGCCTCCCAGCTATGGAGCGACAAGACACAACATTCCGCTAATGTCCGGTCCTGAAGAAAAGAGTGGCCATTGAACTGTGGAAGCTTCCTACTGGTTCAGAAGGTATTGGACATCTTTTTGGAGTCAGCAACACGACTGTGTGCAGATGCGTGCAGGAGTTTTGTGCTGCAGCAGAAGCATTGTTGTTGCCAGAACAAATCCATTTTCCTGATAAAGAGAGGTTCAGAGAAAGGGTTGCCAACACTGAAAACAGGTGGGGGCTCCCACACTGTGTTGGTGCTACCAATGGCTCCTACATACCCATCATAGCACCACAGCATTACCAAACTGAAAATTTTAACCATAAAGGATTCCATAATTCTTCAAGGCATTGTTGATGGAAAGAGGTTGTTCTGGAATGTGTTTACTGGACTGCCAGGTAACTTGCATGATGCTAGGATTCTCAGACTGTCCACACTGTGGGAGTTAGTCAGCTAAAGAAACCTCTTCCCAGCTCACATCAGAAATATTGGTGTGGTGACTGTTGGCTATTGGAGAGACTGCTTATCCCTTGCAGGACTGGCTCTTGAAACCATTCCATGACACTGGATGACTGACAGCAGAAAAGCATACATTAAACCAAAAAGTCAGCTGTGCATGAGTGGCTGTGGAGAATGTATTTGTTAGGTTGAAAGGAAGGTGGCGTTGCCTTCTGAAGAGAAATGACTGTTATGTCTTGACTGGTGAAATCAATGGTGCTGACTTGCTGTGCTCTCCAGAATCTGTGAAAGTCATGGAGAGACTTATGAAACATCATGCGATGTACCTGCGGCAGCACCACTTCAGCCTGAGGTTGCAGCAACTCAGGGTGTAGAGGGGGAAGGCAGAGATGAGGGAGATGCTCTAATGCAGTATTTGTGTAATAGTTAATGCAAAAGTTTCATTATCCTCTGTATCTCAATATGATATGACAATAAATTTTTACCTTTTGCATATATTTTCCTCTAACCTTTAAGGTTAACAAATGTAAAAATAAATTAAAATTCAGGGGGGTGATAAATCAATATTTACTTTGGTCAAAAGAAATAACCGCAGTAGTTAAATGATAAACCCCATTGAACAATAACCCTTCAGGAATTACTGGATACAGAATGCAGCCTTTGTGATGCTTCAGTCAACAAGGAGAACATTTTCCCCACACTGTCTTACAGTATCCAAAAAGGGAATATCATAATGCAAATTGGTCATGAAATTGTTCATTACATAATGAAACAAACAAAAACAATTCAAACAAAAAAACAAACAAAAGAAAACAACAAATAAGAATAAGAAGTGGCGCTTTTTGGACCTTAGCCTTTTTTGTTTCAAAACAGCCTCCACATTCATTTCTTCAAAACTGTCTTTGGCCGCCATCTGTGCAGTCATAAAGCCATTTGCCCTGTAGCTCTGCAGACCTTCCTCAGTCTTCTTCAAAAGACTCACAACTAGGTCCACATGCATATTAGGAGACTGAATGAATTTGCTGACATGCTGTATTGCAGAAAGCATATCATACCCAACAACTGCGCAGATGCTGTAACGTATGACCCCACCTCCTCAGACAAAGACTCTGCCTCAGCCTTAATAGCAGGGTCTTTGGTATTGTCTCCCACCTCTATTAAAGCCTCTCTCACGACAGCTCCCTGGTACTTCATGGGTTCAACGCTCTTGACTTTGCTCTCCCATCTTGTTTCTGCCCACATCTTTAAGGTGATGCTCACATGGTTCTTTAGGGTGGCCCATCTGTGGGTGGAAACTGAAAACAATGTGTAAAGCTTTTGCAAGACACCAAAGTAGCATAGCATCAACAGATCCTTTAGCAGCATCACACAGAACGAAATTCAAAGTATGCGCCCCACATGGCACAAACACAGCTCAGGGATTTCAGGAAGAGCCTGGCTTGAACTCCCTTATTTTTGACTTTCATGTTTGCCCCGTTGTCATATGACTGTCCTCTGCAGTCTTAAAAAGGAATTCCTTGCCAGGATCACGGATGCCAAGTGCTGGCCTGTGGACTCCCCTGCCTCCAAAAATCCACCACTCTCATGACCACTGACAATTGCTCTGTGTGGTTTATGTCTGGGGTGCAGTCCAGAATTACTGAAAAAAAAGTTTGCCTCATTGATGTCATCCACTATAGTAGATGTGATTTTGCTGCTCAACAAATCAATCAGCTCATTCTGCACATGATGGCCCAAGTAGCTGGTGTGACTTGCTGTTTCTCTTTCGACACATTTAAGGTGATCTTTCTTAATGGGTTCAAACCTGGCCATAAGTTCAACTTCTTGGAGGAAATTCCCACTTGATGGCATGAACAGTTTTAGTGTGTCCCCTTAGAGCCAAATTTCAAACTGCCAGTGACTGCACACTAGCAGTGAAACATGTCGGCACTGCTCTCTGTCTCACCCTCTCAGCCTCCAGAAGTACCATCTCCTGCTTATCAATAGTTTCCCCACTTCTTAACGTCACTGCCAGTTCTTTCCATGTTTTCATGCAATTGAGGTGCTCTTGACTGTTTTCTTGTGATGTGAGGTAAGTGATCGCTTGTTTCCAATTTGACATTCCTGAACTTGTTAAATGAATGTTCCTCTTGGAAAAAAAACAATTTGCAAGCAAAAGGGGTTATTGTTCTCCATGGAATTGATCAGCCAACTTCTTGCCATCTTTTCATCACTAACTAATGTTTTTTTTTTTTTTTAATATTTGTGATGCAACGTCTCCCATCACTCTCATTCCTGCAGAAAACTAAATCTGGTGGGAATTTACTGGGTCCTCTGTGAACCAGCTCAGTCCAAATCCTGTCAGTCAGAGGTGAGGGTCAGTTAACAGGGTCAGTAGACAGTAGTAGTGACCACATTCACCCAATATGTCATATGCTCACCAGAGACAATAAGACACTGGATTTTATGTTATGCCAACACCAAGGAGGCATATACTTCATCACCCCTACCACTGGGAAGATCTGACCACAACCTGGTTCATCTCCTGCCTGTGTACAAACCCCTTTTGCACAGAGAGCCAGCAGTGAAGAGATGCTGAAGAGGCTCTAATGAACTGTTTTGACTCTAGTGTGTGGGAGGAATTCTGTGATTCTCACGGTTAGGACATTGATCGTCTAAAGAACTGTGTAACAAACTACATTAACTTCTGTGTAAAACATTGTACCTACTAGGACAGTACGGTGTTTCCCTAACAGCTAACCGTGGATTAACCCTGACATAGAGGCTCTACTAAAGGAGAAGAAAGGGCCTTTATGTCAGGAAATAAGGATGAGTTGAAGGTTGTGCAGAGGCTGTTGAAGAGGAAGATCAGAGAGGGGAAAACTCCTACAAGAGGAAGATGGAGACTCAGCTGATACAGAAAAATATCAGTCTGGAAAGGTCTGAAAACCATTTTGGGCCACAAGGAACCTAAGTCCCAAGTTCTGGGACACCAAAAGTGGGCAAATGACCTGAACATATTCTTCAACAGACTGGATCAGCCAGCTGGCCCTCCGCCACCCCAGTGCTTTATGCTGCAGTCCCCCATCTCTGCACCCAGAGCACTTTGCCCCACATCCTCCTCCTTCCACTCCACATCACTCAACTCACCTACAACACCACCACCTGTCACCTGCAGAGGTTCTCCAATGACTCTGCTATTGTCAGTCTCATCACAAATGAGGACAACAAGGAGTACAGGGAACTGACTAAGAAGTTCATGGACAGTTGCCAGCAGACCCGTCTCCAGATCAAAGTGGGGAAAACAACACAACTTTTAAGTACCTGGATGTTCACTTGAACAACAAACTGAACCGGACTCACAACACATCTGCACTTTACAAGAAAGGTCAGAGCAGGCTCTATCTGCTCAGGAGACTGAGGTATTTTGGAGTGCAGGGGGAACTCCTGAAAACCTTAAATTCCTCTGTTGTGGCATCAGCCATCTTTTATGGAGTGGTCTGCTGGGGGAGCAGCATCTCGTGACTGACAGGAAGAGACTTTATAGGCTGATCAAGAAGGCCAGCTCTGTCTTGGGATGCAACCTTAACTCAGTAGCGATGGTGGGAGAGAGGAGGATGATGGCTAAGCTGTCATCCATGATGGAGAATGACTCCCAACTCCTGCAGGAGACTTCAGCAGCTCTGGAGAGCTCTTTAAGTGACTGTTTAACCCAAAGTGTGTGAAGGAGCATTATTGCAGGTCCTTCCTTCCTGCAACTCAGACTTGTCAACTACCAATGCTCCCAGTAGACCACAAACTCACGAAGACTCAAACAGCTTAACTATGTGCAATAAAAAATAGAAATGTTCATAATATCAACAAGACAAGATGTAATGTGCAATGGGGTTAAATTAAAAACACTGTATATATGCTCTTTTTTCTTTTCATTAGTTATACTGTTTATATTGTTTTTTTTTCAACTATTCTTTTTCTGTTTGGTACTTCTTTGTTGCTGCTGTAACTAAAGCTTTCTCTGCTGTGAGACTAATAAAGGATTTCTTATTCTTATACTTACAAGTAATGTTTTAGTGGTCAAGGATCATTTTATGAGATACACTCAGGCTCTCCCAACTAAAAGCCACAAGACCTACATTGTGGCAAAGGTCCTGACGGAGAAATATTGTGTACATTATGGACTGCTGTTGAGGATCAATTCCGATCAGGGAAGGGATTTCAAGAGCAAATTGATCTCTGAACTGTTGAACCTGATGGGGATACAAAAGTTGCGGACAACTTCCACACATCCACAAGGAGACCTACAGCTAGAGAGGTACAATAGATCTCTGCTTTCCATGCTTAGTATGCTTGGCCAAGAAAATAAATGTAGCTGGAGTCAGCATGTGCCTTATTTGGTCCACATGCACAATAGCACAAAGTGTGATTTGACAGGGCACTCGCCACCTCTCATTATAGCCACACTCGCTAGAGAGGCACTACACATAGATACTCTTTTTTACGTATAATATCCAGGTATAGACATGCCTGAATTTGCCAGGTAAACCACTGATCCATAGAGATACAGTTCTAGAGATACAGATATATAAGATATATCAATAATCTACAGATGCATGTTTCTGTCATATATATTATGACAGAAACCATTCATGATTCACTTAAGGATGATGAGTTTTACACTTCCAATAAGGCTGTCCTTGGTTGTTGTAAATGGTTGTAACTTATTTTTTAATGATAACAGACATCAGACATCATGAACATCAACAGGGATTACAGCATCTCACTGAAAAACTGATCCAGAGGATGCAAAAGACAAAATAAGCACTGATCTCAGGGATGAGCTTCGGTTGTGCTTCTACTTTGAACTGACAACATATGTCTGCTCTAGAAGGGAACCCATTGTCATAACCTCCACCGTAGCCTGATGTGCACTTCTTCTAAAATATTACTACGCCTTGTTTAGTTCACTTAGAATAAATTCAAATTTGTTTCCTCCCTTGTGGACCAAGGGGGCCTGTCTGATGCACACTGAAACCCAGTTGAAGAGGTGGTCCCTGAACAATTCCAAATGAACCCTGGTGCAGTTCATTCAAGATGTGAAATCAGCCTAACCTCGATCCAACCCAGTTACAAATAGCTTACCTTTTTGAATTTAGATAGATAGACAAACTTTACTGTCCCCAAGGGGCAATTTGCTTTGCAGACAGCAAGAACAATTGTAGAGAAATACATTAAAGTTTGAGACATTCCCGTCAGTGTCACACATTATGGGAAATAATTGTTTGGATAGTTCAGCGACACAAAAAACACAGATGCGTAGCCAACACTAGAAATGAGACGTGGGTTAACTTGGAGGTCTGAGGAGACACGCTGACTCTTGAGCTTGTGGGAAAGTTGGTTGGTTGGTTGGATCAATATATATGAAAACAGTTGTTATTCAGATTTACACAGTTTATTTTTGCAAACATTGCTGGACCAGACTAGAACATGCAAAGTGGTAACCACTGAGCTGTCCTCTCAGTCTTGGGGTCACAGGCAGTTTGCAAACACTGCCAGTAAATGTGTAATTCTGTGACAGATAAGACCATCATCTGGTTCACGACTGGTTATCTGTCTACAATGAGGCTGCAAGGTGCTCCATCAGCCATCCTTCATTGATGACTGATCAGTGAGCTCAATGAGGTCATGAACTACAATGGTCCAATGATGTTTGTAAAATAAACTGTAGAAATCTAATTAAAAACTGTTTTCAAATATCAATCCAACCAAAACCCTCTCTAGTCATATCATGAAATCTTATGACTCTCATTTCAGATCACTGCAGGACATCTCCATCTGCTGCAGCAGGAAACTTCTGCTTGTGTCAAACCAGCATTAAATAAAAATTAGTTTGTAATTCCAGCTATCATGATTTCATTACATTTGACAG